>SNQJ01S0027740.1:70778-85477 GCA_010110895.2 Picea sitchensis
TGAACATCTTCGGGCGCGAGGACCAGAACTTCCAGTGGTCTAGGGAATATTCTTATTACTCATCCCCTATCGCCCAGAACGAAATAATTTGGACCTCTGGGATTACTCGTGCAGGCTGTGTCCCTGAAGTTTTTGACTGTAAGGAGTTGGTCTCTTGGTGCGCTGATAAATATATTTCAAGTCAAAGATTATTCCACTACGGGACCACTCTTTTGTTTCTTTGTCACCTCAGGTCTTCCGCCAGATGTTAAGATTGTCGGAGCCAACATTGGCATTCAAAGGAGAAGATTCCAAGAAGTTCCTAAGAAAGAATAATAACGGGTTGGACCTCTTGCCTGAGTTCCTGGAAGACCAGATGGCAGTTCCTAAAGATATCACAAGCTTGCAGGTTAGTTCATTTAGAAATCCATTCCAGGAAATTTCCTGGTTGTTTACAAGAATAACGGGACATGAATCCACAACAACTATTTCCTGCATGGTTCTTTATATTTTGTATTTCATAATCAAGGAACAAGCCATTTTTTATTGGGGGAAGCTAATTTTCCATGAAATCTATTCCCAATTGTCAAGCTTCAAAAAGGAAAAGAAATTTTATATGTCATCCTACTTGGTTTTTGCGATAGCGCATTGTTACCAGTTTCCAAAATTGTCTCTGTCCAAGAAGGTAAACTGGGAATTCGATCCAGTAATGTTCTGGTACCAGGCCTTGTGGAAGCACAAGGCCTTCCACTGTTTTTATGAGGTTTTTAATGACTTTGTGTATGTTTTCAAAGTTTTTTTGTTAGGAGAAGATGCTCCCTGCATATCTGACCAGGCAACCAAGTTTTTAGACAGGAAGGGGGCACTTGAACATATGGATAATTACACTGTGATAAGGATTTTTGGCTCCAAGGAAAAACCTACTCTCCTTCCATGTCACATTACGGACAGAATGTTTGTTACATAAATAGAAAGGCAATACAACTATTGGTTGCATCTATTCCATGAGAAGAGAAAAAAATAGTTCATTCCTCTGCCTTGGAAATTCGGGGGCTTTGTGTTGAGGAACCTCAAAAGAATTGATGAATTTGCAGCTCATTTCAGCAACTTGAACCTAAGATATGTTGAAATCCTAAGAGGATTCGACCCTAAGAAAAAAAAATTAAAACATTTACTAGCACTTGGGCTCCGCAATTCTTTTTTCAAAAAACACCTGAGAAAAAACAAAGACACCAGCGACAATGCTTATGCTTCTGATGTCGGGGACCTAGACACACTGCAAAGCACCATTGAATTGTGCAAGCAATAGGGAAAAGCCCCCAGTGAGAAAAGTGTTCAATCGACAAATAACACTCCCAAAAGCACGACATCCGGGAGCATCGCTCCAATGGCCCACCACAACAACAAAGCAACTCAGAATTATTCAAACGAAGGAGGAGATAACAACCCTCCTCACCCTAAAATTGATAGTTCTCACAAGCTTCCAGTGGACAAAAAGAGAAAAAAAATTGTGGGACAAGCGGAAGAGCCCGAAATTGAGAGTGAGAACATAGAACTTGAGCCTAATCTAGATAGCGTATTCTGCAACCTTGTTCAACCCAGAGATGCGATCCAACATAGTCGTCCAATGGACATAGTTGATACCAAATTTTTTTACGGAGATGAATCCTTCGTTTTCCAGAGCGTTGTTTTTTACAGTGAGTCTAAAAAATTAATTATTGAAAATAGGGATGTAAAAAATAAGAAAGGAAAATCTCGTTCAGAGGTTAACCTTGCAAACATGCGGTCGTCCCAAATGTGTCGACTCCACATAGCGACCGGAGATGCTCTTGATGATTCCATTGGAGGCATTGAGGTTGAGAATGCCATACTGAAGGACCGGGTCAAGGAATTGGAGGACTCTTTGATTCCTATGCCATTGCTTGCCAATCCTTTGGCAATATCCATGCCTGCCACCCCTGCAACCAAGTTAAAAGGATCATCCAGGATCCTCGCATCGTGTAGAGGATATGTGGAGAATAATTTCAATAAAAGAATGGAACTGATTTTTTAGGCGTGGGAAACATCACAAACCATGGCTTCCCTTGGAACGAGGGCACATGATTTTCTCGAACATTTGCAGGCGGAATTAAAAAATGAAGAACGTTTCTATTTAGAAACGGTCCTTCCTTTTGGCACCATTGTCAATAACATGACAAAAACTATAAGAAGAGAACAAGATCTACCATCCAAAAACCGGATCAAGCAATTAAATGTGTGCTGGAAAGAAAAAGTGAAGAACCTGCATCTCACTGTCCAGTCATGTGAACAAGCCATATCAAAGAAAGAAAAAATATTCACAAAGCTGACCAAAATAGGCTTAGCCGTAAGGACCAACGACTTCCAAAACCCCAATTTAATCGTCAACTCCTTGCCCTTAACTAAGCAAGCCTTTGATAAACAAGTTGATATTTTTAAGGCGTTGTCTTTGGAAAAGTTTTACAGCATCCTTGAATATGGTGAAGATGACGTCGGCAACTGGCTAGTCAACTATTCGGTACAGAATGAAGAAATTGATCAGGCTCTGCATAATCTTTCTATCGATCTAAGGGAAAAAGAAAAGGAACTTTTCAATATAAAAATCTGGAATGAGATCAATGTCTCCCCCTTGAGAAGCTACATTGAAGAATGGCTCGAAAGGGAATTGATACAGGTCACCGAAGAAAGGCAATAGGCAGTTGCCACGATTCCAGTAGTCGTCGATGACAGCAATAAAAAAGCATCAGCAAGAAAATAGCAAAAGGGGTGATATGTACCATCACTGTAAGTCTATACTAATCGCATCCTGCTTTGTTTATCAATTCGGTTATTCCACTTTTTTAAATAGAAATGTCTAGCCAAAGATTGATACCTTTCAATTTATTCTTTTCAGGTATTACATTCTACCGTTGCCCACTTCTTCTTTCCACAGTGCTATTTCTTGTACATATTTCTCTTATGGTCCGCGGGAGCCCCAATCCCAGTCTATATGACAAACGCATTTAAATTTCCAGGAATATGTAACAGACAATGTTATTTTTTGATATATTTCAAATAAAATTGTTTTTTATCTCCTTTTATATATATGTCCTCATAATTTTCTATCTTCCACTATGTTGAATGTCGAGAAATTGTGTTTATTTAATTTGAAAATTGTTGATTATCTTCTTTTATATATATATATGTCCTCATAAATTTTTATCTTCCACTATGTTGAATGTCATGAAATTGTGTTTATTTAATTTGAATATAACTTTTTTTGTCCTCGCACTTATAGAGACAAAATAGAGAGAAATTTTGAACATAGAAAAATAGATTATATAGTTTCAAAAAATAAATTGGACTCTGGGGCCCACGTGTCATTTACTGCATGGATACCACCTGTGCTTCATGCTGATTGCCACATCTCCGCTACAGTTTCCATCTACCTCCGCTACTTTTTCCCCATACCTGTGAATTTATTCTCAATTCAACACGGCAAGGACTATGCTTCCATGCAACACTTGTTTGGTAAAAGGGTCATCATAATGTATAGAATAACATATTTTGTTTTTGAAGTTTGGTATGACATGGAAAAAATTTGAAGGTGGACTATGAGAGGTCACGTGGACTTGGAAAAATTGGGGACACAAATAGAACCATAAGTGAAGTATCATCAATTCCTTGCTCTTTATAGTTTTGATATAATTTATTTCCATAATGTATTAAAATGATTTAAGCCAAAACTTTTATGGCCGCATTAAGGCAATGCATGAATTTGGCATATAGAGCTTCATATAGTGGTTGCAAATCATAAGGTATGCTTATCCACATGAAAAACTTTTATGGCCGCATTAAGGCAATGCATGAATTTGGCATATAGAGCTTCATATAATGGTTGCAAATCATAAGGTATACTTATCCACATGTAAAGTCAAGATTCATTTTTATTTTAAATAATAAAAATGTCTTTTGGATGGGACATTATAACATGGTATAGTTTTGTAGCATGAAAAGATGCCAAAGTCGTAACCTAAAAGGTATGTTAATGATGTTATACTTAGATAAAGAGAGGTATGAGAAATAACTTTGGACTTGAGGATTATGAGTGTAAGATTGAAAATGTTAAGAATGTGATAAATGAGAGAATAGGCCATTTTAAGTGATAGGTAAAGAACCATGATCATTTTTCCAAGCACTATATTAACCTTGCCAACAATTCGTAATGAAATTTCTTTCATTTGAATTAACCTGTATCATGTCCAATAAAATATGTTGACTTACGATCATGGTCATTCTTTAGCCAATACATATAGTGACATTTAGAACATTCTTGAATGAAGTGATATATGAAGACATTCCTCGAATGTGTAGCAACAACTCAGCAAGAGCGCACAAGACTTTGCGCAAGCAACAACTTGTTTGAGGGGAAGCCTGGCAATGATTTGTCGGTTAAGTATTGTTGACCAAAAATGTAGTCAACACCCCTAAAAACTCAAATTATTTTCTTTTATGTCATATAAATATAAAAATACAAAATACTATAAAAGATATACTATCAAAAAGTATTTATTCATTGTCTAGTGCAAATTTAATCATTTATTTTCATTTTCTAGACAATTTTGTCCAAGGGTTTACAGTAAATTCTTGATCTTTAAACCTAATAGGGAAAGATAGCCCCACATATTTGTGCTTAAATGTTTTATCTAACATTTTGTGGGATGATTTGAGAGGTTTTTCAATTATGGAAATTAAATGGAAGCAAAAAAAATTAGAATCAGCCAAACCCTAAAGCGAGGGTTTAACCTTAAAAGGTGAAATCTAACCCTACCCTAGCTTATATTTTACTTGTGGATTGTTTATAAATAATATCTAACACTTTCTAATAGTGAAATTTGTCTCCTAAGTGCTTCATAGTTGTTATTTTACATTTTTTAGATTTTTGGTGAAACCCTAGCGGGATTCGTCGCCTCTCTTTGCAAATTTGATCTAATTGCATGGTTATTATTCATTTGTAATTGCAATCATTCATTGTTGGGTTGCTTTTACATAGTTTATTCATTGCCCTAGCCAAAGTACCCGAGGTTTATCATTACAAGTGCTTTTAGGCACTCTTGGGGTGTTTTTCTTATTCATTACCCTAGCCAAAGTACCCAAAGTTTATCATTACAAGTGCTTTTAGGTACTCTTAGGGTGTTTTTCCTCACCCAAAATTTGTGTTTTCTATGTTATTTATCATAAATAAGATTCTGGAAGTTGTTCCAATTTACACCATATAATCAAGAGGTAACTAAGGTGTATAATTTGTTCTTGGTTTATGTGATTAGATCTCACTCTTGTGTGATAAAGGGTGCTTGTTTATTCATCCAAAGAGTGACATCATAGTGTTGATTTATATTTCTATTGTAGCATATTTATTTCATATCTAAACTCTTAATTAATTAGCTCATTATTTCCCTAGTTCTTAGTTGAATATTCTTGAGGCATTTGGCTACTCCATTAGCACTGGTCTATCTAACTATATATCAAGGTGTGTGTTTCGGAAGTGACTTGTATTGTAATCTACCCCGAGGTAGTATACAGGTTTGTTTTCATGGATTGGGATACCCCCCATGGCTCTGAAGAGTTGG
Source organism: Picea sitchensis (assembly GCA_010110895.2). NCBI lineage: Eukaryota > Viridiplantae > Streptophyta > Pinopsida > Pinales > Pinaceae > Picea > Picea sitchensis. The sequence continues at coordinate 76,385 of SNQJ01S0027740.1, forward strand.
CCTAAAGTGAAGGGGAAATGGTGCTAAGGTGACAGTGGTGTGTTTCTCGTGTTTTTCTCATTCCCACTAACACATCTACAAAGGATACTAGTTTGGGTGGTAACACAACTCATCCATGGGTCTTCTTTGATTCTTACTCTATTTATTTGTCTGACCTTCCAAGCTAACCATTTCCGTGATAGTGGAAAGACTCTCACTAAAGCCTTCCAAATAACTGATGTTGCTCAATATGACTTCAACTTTCTTTTAATCTAGTTCTCCATAAACCATGGAGATATGTACTTCAATATTGTTACTTTCCCCCTTAAACCTTCATTTTGCATCATCCTCCACAAAATTTTTGCTACTAATGCCTAGCAAAAAAGGTAAATGTTTTTTAAGCCCCAACCTCTTGCCTCTTTTGGCTTTGTAAGCCTACTCCACTTGACCAGGGGTATCCCCTCCTTTTCTCTTTTCCTAGACCATAGAAAATTAAGGCATCTTCTTCTATTTTTTTCAACATTATGTTGAGTATATAACACACCCTAAAAAAAATTACAATTTTTTGGGTACCACATTTTTCTTTAATTATTTCGACTAGTTTTTTGCACCTTAGTTTTATTGATTTCTTGCATGTCAATCACTTTTCAAACTTATCTTTTTCTTTGATTTTTTTCTTTGAATAAAACCATATTTTTCTCCTATAATTTTTTAATTTTTTTACTAAGAAACCAAGTTTCAAGAGTACACCAAAAACAAGCTTCTAAAACACATTGAAATTAGATTTCAAAGTTTCGTCAAGAACAAAGTTGAGAAAAGGCATCCAAGGAAAGGTTTCAAAATTGAGTCGAACAAGTTTAAAGAGTTCGCCAAAATAAGTTTTGAAACACGTTGAAAGGTAAGTTTCACAAGCCTTGCAAAACGAGATTTCAAAAGTGTCGAAGCACACTTTTTCTTGAGCGTCGAAAATAGTTTTTAAAGCATGATATATTTTTGGATATACATTGTGTACATGGTTTTCAAAACATCCAATGTTTTGAGTGGACACTCCACCCATCATCAGGGACAACGGAAAACTCGAAAACCATGAAGAAAAAGCATAAAAAAAAAAGACAATTTTCAAAAATGCCGAAAAATAAATAAATTTAAAAGCACTAAAAAAACAAAAATGTGAAAGTATCGAAAAAAAGTGACAAAATTTTGAAAGCACCGAAAATGGAAACATCTTTTCAAAAGCACCAAAAATGAAAACATGTTTTCAAAAGTGCCAAAAAACAAAGTTTCATAAACCTTGGAAGGATGTGAAAAAGTTGGTCGATGAAAGAAAAAACATGATCAGTATGTTTGCGATAACTTTTAATTCCAAAATCCATTTGGGGCATGCCTTATATTGTTGGAAAGGTCTCATGGAGCTCTAAAACTTTGTTGTTAAACGTTTTCTTGGATTTTGCATTGTTTGTTTCATATTTTTGGAATAAAGATATAGTATGGAAAAATATTTCAATATTTTTACAAAACTTTTGATTATGTTCCTTGTTTTGAGAATACTTGATATCATTGGAAATATATCATCAAGATATACAACTTTTGTGTTATAAAATTTTGTTGATTTGGCATGGTTTGCTTCATATTTGTGAAATAAAGGAAATTGGGCTCAAGGACATGACTTGAATGTTTCATTTTAAGATTAATGGATTGTTTATCTGATAAATTTGTTCAAAGAAGAGATTTGTAGTCTTATTATACATATGTTATGGTCTAGGTACAGACAAGGTAGATCATAAATCATCGAAAAAGGAATTTCAAGGTTGTATGGTGCGAATTGGAAGATTTTCATGAGTTGACAAACAAAAGCATGGGAGCAAAGTTGGAGGTATTACTAATTGGGCATGTGGCCATTCGAATTTTAGAAGTTTATGATAACTAAATATAGAATAGAAGCTTAGTTGTATCTTATTGTGTCTAAAATAGAAAAATCAAATTAAAATATGCATGCATGAGATTGCCAAAGAAAGAACAGTGTGGAAAATTACATAATCAGGGAAAGATTTATGAGGTTGAGCATGCATGGATTGAATCTTTCAGTCATTTGGAGATTTCGCTGATGCATATCCTTTTGCATGGCCATTTTATCAAGACTTTTGTTCACTAAATATGTAGATCGCATGAGCAGATTGCATGGCTTTTTACATAGCATTTTTTTGTGTTATTCCATAGTTAAATTAGTTTTATAATTATAAATAAAGAGATTGACCTCTTAGAAAAGGTATTGCATATCTGGAGAAATTTCAGGAGGATTGGAGAGACGAATTGTTTCAAGGTTGAATTCAGAGAACTCTATTGGAATCAAGACATTTTGGTTTGCGAAGATTTTCAGTGAATTTATTCATTATGTGGGATTATTCTATTATTGTTTAAATATCACAATCAACTAGTAATAAATTCAATTTATGTTAAGTTAACTTATGCCATCGAATGAATTATCAATTCTTCTTAGTAAATTTGTATTTGCTTTATTAGTTAATTTCTTTTCTACCATCACCTCAGATATTATGGAATTATTTCTAAATGTCTCACAATTAAATCTTATCTCTTTATGTTGTTAATTAGTTATTGTTTCCTAGATATTATCTAATGAGTAATATGTTCTTATTGAAATTATTTCTTCAGGAATCTAAATGCTCAGATAGTTTTCATTCATTTTTTCCATAGGTTACCCTCGACACAATTTTCTTCAAACTCCTTAGTTTACTTCTTTTTCGTAGTAGATAACTATAAAATTGCAAAACAATAAAAAGAACTTAAAGAACAAAATCAAACTTTTAAATCCCATCCAACGATCGTCGAACCATTCACTCGGAGGATTATTCCATACCAAATAGGGAGGAGTCTAACTAGGCCTAATCCCTGGGTTTAATTCCTACTAGTGAGCATTAGGAATCTAGACCCCTCGACAGATTCCCTTGGAAATGTGTGTTAAGGACAACTAATAAACTGAGGTCCCTTCCAAAACATATTTTACCAATGTCAGTCTTACCCCTTTGGGAGTCATCTATAACACCATTTTGTTGTGTAACATATCCAACCTCCAAGTTCAGTCTCGTTGCTACTAAAAACGACCAAATATAACTCTGATACCAAATTTTAAATGTGGAAAAATACCCAGCATGGTATGCCAGCTCATGCAAGTATCCATAATAATTAAAAACATGAATGCAATTGATTCATATATGTGCATCAACAATTAAACACACAAAACATCATTTAATCACATAAACAAAAATTCATATGTAGCATTTACCCACAACAGACCATAGTAAATGAGCTAAAACTCAAAATGAAATGTGTAACAATTATACTCAACATTATACAGAAGTAAACATAAAGAATATGAGCACTTATCTTATTAATAAATAGGCAACCCACTACAAAGGACACACTTTCCACCCAACTGTAGAATTGTTTCTCTAGTTCTCAATAGAAAGTCACCCCCTAGCTGGGGCTATGAATCTAAAAGAGACAGTGGTTCCTAAATTTAGCTATTGTCCCCTCTCAACAAGCTAATTCCTACAACCACTCCAATCCACCAGCTATATTTCCCATCAACCTACCAACCAAAGGAATGGGATCCCCTTCTCTACCACGCAGTCCCTTAGGCTATCCCACTTCCCTCCAGGGATCCAACACAGGCTCGATAAGAAATCTCTTTGTTGGGGACTCCAGGAATATACAGTTGCAAAAGGAATTCTCACAACATAAATTTACTTTCTCCCTTGACAATTTCTTGAACAAAATATCACTCACAGACCTACATCCTATCTCTCCATGAAATTACAACTCCAACAAACTGTTATACATGCCCACTATGGCTACCTTCAAGCTTCAACACTCATAACTCTTTTGTTGTCCAGAAATTTGCATGTAAAAACTATTATCCTTTCCCAAACAAATTTATTTTTCTCCCATGCATGTTGACTCTCCCAATTCCCAAGGTTGATTGTACTCAGGCCCATGCTCTCAATAACTTTGTGAGGTGACTTCAAACACCAACCCTCTTACATGTATTCAATGATTGGGGCTTGGAAACAATCAAAAGGAAATGGAAGGTTCTTAGTAAAGATAATTTAGAAAGTTTCTTTGGGTCTAATAGATGTGGGTAATCTCCCCCTTTGGAGCCCTCTCTCTTGTGGAAACTAAGCTCCCAAGTATCCATTTGTGCTTGTCTACAGCCATCGATACATTTTATTTATTATTTTCAATATACATCATTTACGTATTACATTGTTGGGCCCATATCCATACATCATATTTACATTATATATCATTAAATTGTCGTTAGTGCACATCACCATACAATCTTACATATTTACATACATAAAATTTTACATCAAAATACTTGATAATTCTGCAGCTCAATGACTCATGCAACAATTCCAATCACCAACTCTCATTCCCCTCAACCTGCACAACCGAAGGATTGGCATCCAGCATCAGTTGGATAAGAAGTTGTAGAGTTGTGGCTCTAGGAACTTCAACTACCAAATTGGAGTCTTCATACACTTATGTACATTTATCTTTCTTCAAAATTTGCAAAAATTTGTGGGTACTCCCCCGGCATGGCCTCCTCGTGCTCCCATGTGGCTTCTTCAAGACTGTATTAGGTCTAATGGACCTTTACAGGGCCGATGGATTTTTTCCTAAGAACTTTGAATTTCTGGTCTTGGATGCACACTAGCTACACCAGATAGTCCCCTTCGTGTTCCACTTGGATCACAATCCAATCAATCACATGGTTAGGATCAAGTACATACTTCTTTAATAAAGACACATAGAGCACATTATGAACTCTCATGGATGCAGGTAATGCAAGCATGTGTGCAACTAGGCCTATGCTTCCTATGACTTCAAATGGCCCATAATATCTTTCTGCCAATTTTGGGCAAGTTCCCAATCTCAACGAGCTCCTCTTGGATTTAAATTTTAAAAACACATGTTCACCAACTTTGAATTCCCTATGTGTTCTTCCTTTATTGGCATAGTTTTTTTTCCTATCATGTGCAACCTTTAAATTCTACCCAATTTTTACTATCTTCTCTTCCATTTCCCTTAACAATTCTAGCCCATTAATGGCTCTGTCTACTGGTTTATCCCATCTCACCGAAGTGATGCATTTTCTACGATATAAGGCTTCAAATAGGCTTATCTTCAATGGTTCATGATACCCATTGTTGTAAGCAAATTTTGATAAATGAAGATAATCCTCCCACCTAGAAGGCTTTCCCATTACATACATTCTCAACATATCTTCAATCTTCTATATATGCCCATCTGACACTAAGTGATATGTTGTACCGACTTCAAATTAGTCCCAAATACATTAAAAAATCCCTTCTAAAATTGGAAGTGAAAAATCAAGATCTTTGTCTGATATTATTGTCATTGGCACACCATGTAGCCTAGCAATCTCTTTCAGGTAAATCTCTGCAATATTAGTTGCCTTGTGAGTTATTTTCACCAGTATAAAATGGGTGGCCTTTGTAAGCTTTTCCACCACTACCATGATGGAATCATGTTGTCTTGTTGTCCTTGGAAATTTGGTGATAAAATCCATACTAATCACTTCCCATTTCCATTCAGGAATGGGAAATGGTTGTAGCAATCTCATTGGATGTCTATGCTCAGCCTTTACCTTATGATGTTCCATGCATGTAACTAAATAATTAGCAACATCTCCTTTCATACAGAGCCAAAATTATTGGCCTCTTACAACTACAATAGTTTTTGGTACCCTGGGTGTCCAACGTATGGTACATTGTACATCTCTTTTAGAACTAAATTTCTCAATTCTTGAGAATTGGGAACATAAACTCTATCCCTGAACAAAAGGATTCCATCCTCTTCTAGCTTGTAATATTTATACTTTTGTTGTTCATTATTCTATTGTAAGCTTTCTTTAACTTGTGCATAATGTGGTTCTGTTGTTACAACTTATGGGATTCTTTCTTTTAAATATGTTCTACACATACTAATGGCTATGGCATGCATTTCATGCACCATTTTGCCGAGTGTATCAACTACTTTATTCCCATTTCCCTTGATGTGATTGATATCAAAGTTTTATTCATTGAGAAATTCAATCCATCTAGTTTATCTGGCATTTAGTGTTGGTTGCTCAAACAAGTATTTCAGACCACTATGATTTGTCCTCGATTCAAATTTTATGCCCATGAGATAATGCCTCTACCTTTTTAAGGCATGAACTATAGCTGACAACTCTAAGTCATGTGTAACATAATTTATTTCATGCTCCTTCAACTTTATTGACTCATAACAGATTACATGCACATTTTGGGTAAGGACTCCACCAAGAACTTCCTTATATCCATTTATGTACACAACAAAATCCTCATCTAGATCTGCAACCTTTAAAATAGGTTCCATGGTTAATAAACCCTTCAAGTGTTGGAAACTTTCTTCGCACTTGATATTCCATTCAAATTTTACTCCTTTCTTTTGCAAGGATGTTATTGGGTATGAAATCTTGGAGAAATACACAATGAATCTCTTGTAGTAACCAGCTAAACCCATAAATGATCTAACCTCTAAAATATTTGTTGGAACTAGCCAACTCTTGATTGCTTCAATCTTTTATGGATCCACTTTTATGCCATCTTCTGTAAAAATGTGGCCCAAATAATGAATCCACTTTTGATAAAAAGTGCACTTGCTCAACTTGGCATACAATTGGTCCTCTCTCAACACCTGTAGAACCACTATCAAATGTTGCTCATGTTCATCCTATGTCTTGGAATAGATAAAAATATCATCCAAGAAAACATTAACAAATTTGTCCAGGCAATCTCTAAACACTCCATTCATTAGACACATAAAGGTAGCAAGCACATTTTTCAACCCAAATGGCACCACCACAAACTTGTAATGGCCATACCTTGTATGAAAGGTTTTCTTGCTAGTATCTTCTTCTCTGATTCTTACTTGATGATACCCTAATCTCAAGTCAATCTTGGAAAATATATTTTTTCCTTTCAACTGATCAAAAACATTGTCAATCCTTGGAAAATGATACATATTATTCATAGTAACCTTGTTCATTTGTCTGAAGTCAATGCACAACCTCAAAGTTCCATCTTTTTTCTTCACAAAAAGAACTGGGGCACCCCAAGGAGAAACACTTGGGCTTATGTACCCCTTCTTCAACAACTCTTCTAGTTGGATATGCAATTTTTTCAGTTTGGGTGTGCTCATTCTGTAGGGAGTTTTGGACACCAGGGTAGCTCCAAGAATTAAGTCAATAGAGAAATCAATGTCTCTCTTTGGTGGTAATCCAAACAATTCCCCAAACGGGTCCTCATATTCCTTCAATATTGGATCATCTTCGAGACTTGGATCCTTATCCTTTGTTGTCTCTTCCATATGTGCTACATATATTTGACACTCTTTTAAAAAAAAAAAATCCAACTGCAATGTTGAAACCTCTCTAACATATATAGGCCTTGGAATACCTTGAAATATCCTTGAATTACCTTCTTCATCAAGACACGTGAAAGCCTTGTTATAACAATCTAAGACAACACAATGCTTGTCAAGCTAACCCATACCAATCAAGAAGTCATAAGACCCAAGTGGTATGACGTTCAAATCTACCTAAGTACTAACTCCATTCATGTTCACTTCACAATATTTAACAAGTTCATTGATTCTTCTCTTGGTTCCAATGGCTAGCTAAACCCACCAAGACTTTTCATGCTTACTGACGGGATTTTTAATTACCTTCCGAATTTCTCATAAATATAGTTAGAAAGACTCTGCATTTAGTGGTAAACCCGAGGTTTGTAGTGTGCTTATAAATTGCCATGTATTGTGTGTAGTGTCCCCAAGGCCGAGCCCCTTGTAAGTCTGATGTATGAAATGAATTGTAAATATGTGTTATAGGTTGGTGAGCCAAGTTTGTATAAGACGATGGGCTTATGTGATTATTAGGCCAAAGAGAGAGCCTAAGGGTTGTAGGCCATGGACCTGATTTTGTACTTATATGTATGCAACACATTAATAAAATATAAACACCATCGCGTGCAGGCCGACACGATGAATGAGTGATGTGGGGACTAAGCATCCATAGAGAGGGCAAGGGATTAGGGGTTGGAAGGTGGGAAAAGGGGATAAGTGTTAATCCTAGGGGGCTTAAGCCTTGGGAATAATATTTTATTATTATTCCAAAGAACATGTGCATTTTATGTTGTTTATCCTAAGTTCCTAGCAAGGGGAAAACGTGCAAAGCGGATGCATGTTAATGGAATGCATGCAGTTCCAAGGGTGGCAAGTGTCAACCCTGGTGCATGTGAATAAACAGCCAAGATGAGCCATGAGAGGGGTCCCTCCTCCATTCGACTCTCGACTACCAGAAGGTGAACTGGTCTGACTCCTGCAAAGAAACCCTCGTGCATCCTCTGAACCGAAAAGGCATGTATCTGTGTTTGTTCTGGGATAGATGGTACATCCCCTGTCTGAACAGTTCGAACCTGTGTTGACCCCTACGTGAATTGTTTGTCACGCGTCCCCGACAACCAGAGCATGAGTCTATCCTATGTTGGCGGATTGAGAAATAAAAAGTGACTTGCCATTGTTGAACCTGTTGGAAAGCCCGTGTCTGTTTTGTTTGTGGGTTGTTGTGACCACGCAGTGCTGGACTGCGTGTGGCTTGTTGGCCAATTGTGCAACACTCTCTCTCCAGGTGAGAGAGGTGATTGAGTTTGGAAGAACAGGTGGTTTGGCCTGTGAGCGACTCTCTCTCTGGGTGAGAGAGTGCGCAGAGGAAGGAGAGAACTCCTGAAAGGAACCTTGTAGCTGCCACAAAGCTCAGAGACTTCTGGTCTGGTCTGTTGTTGTAACCCAAGGCAAGGGAGGTTAGCAGTCGAAGGACTGTCTAGGTGACAAAGAAGGTGTATACTCCTGGGGTGGAACAGGCATGTGGGGAAGGAGAGTCTGTGGACAGTGAGCATGGGTGGTTCCTGGGAGAGAATCCCTTCCTTGTGACTGTGTGTTTTCTCTGTAACCTCAGCCTAGCCTAGGATTCCTTGCCTTGGGATGGAGCTT
>SNQJ01S0027741.1:26226-37402 GCA_010110895.2 Picea sitchensis
CTCCCTCGTTGAGAGGGAGTGTTGATGTTTGGACAACATCGGGAAGACATTCTCTTAGAATAATAATTAATAATATAATTATTGATTATTAAATATCATATATAATAAGTAAATGATAATAATAAATAGTTATTGATTATTCATGGGACGCATCCTTTCATGGATGGTCACCATATGTTCCCTATATATGGAACACTTATCATTGTAATAATATATCGAGTATATCTTATATGAAGAAAAACAACAGATAGAATCCAGTGGAAACATTGTAATCCTACCAATCTTGAAATCTTGAAAGCCGTTAAGTCTACTAAATTTTGAATGGAACCTAAAATTCTACTTTCTCCATATGAAGTCCAATGAAGTTGGAACCACTCAAACATCCTAAAACAATTAACGGTAATGTTAAATATTTAAGTAAAAGGATGAAAGTGAAAGATAAAGGAGAATGTTACCATTAATTACTACGGTGGGTGAAATGGAGAGGGTGTGAACCTCTTTAAATAGCATTAGTAGGGAAAAAAACCCTCAAATACACACCAAAACACCTCACAACTGCAACTTGCATGAGAAAACATGAGCCCAAGTCCTTTTCTATGCATGACACATGTCCTGAAATTGGGACACATGTACGACATGTGTCGGACACGAACTTGGCATGTGTCATGTGCACAGGACACGTGCCAAGTTCATGTCCGACACGTAGGATACGGGACACGAGACCCCTGGGGGGCATCTCAGGTGACTTAGGTGGTTAGAGCACTTCATGTTGGGCGCACTTGTCTTTGGATCATCTACACTTGCTTGAGGCTGTTTTGACCATGGTTTTGGAGGGCACCCACTTGTTTGAGGACTTGGTTCTACTAGTCCACATTATTATATTGATTTTTTACTCTATCCTCTCTCATTGGTTAGAGAGTTGTTATTTTGAGCCTAGGAGTTATATTTTATTTGGGAGGTTGTTGAGCCCTTCTCCTATATCAAGAGACTCTCCCTCATTTGTAATGTTGTTGGAAATTATTGGAAAGAACTCTTGTCTCATCTTTGCACAAGTTTCTTCCATATCTTAGTATCTTGTCTTGAGGAAATTTCATCTCGGGCACCATTGGGGTTATTTGTTTATTGCAGGTTTATGGAGGACAAAGATAATACAAGGCCATACAGGAGCACCATGCTACATTGGAGGAACATATGGAGGTAAAATTAACTCTTTCCCTATAGTCTATAATCATTTGCATTCTAGGTCTATTGCATTAAGCATTGAACATCTAGTATTTTATGCTTTTCTCTTTAGTCTAGAGGTAGAGGTTACTTTGTATTCTCTTAGAAGTAGATTCATCCTAGGACTCTTCTCGCCATAAGCTTGAAATATCCAAGTGTCTTATTTGGGGGATTGCAATGCACATCCAATGATTGCTGGTGAACCCCGAAATTGATGTATGGACATAGCCTCAAGCAAGACCTATGTGTGACTCCATAACCCAAGTATACTAAGCCATTGTTCTTTCCCTTTTCCCAACCATCAAAACTTTAAAATTCCTTTCTTTTAATTTTTTATTTGTTTCTAGCAAATCTGGAAATTATTTGCATAAATCTTTATTAGATTTTCTCCAAGTTGTGTAGATCAATTGGATGATTTATTAGTTGGATCGACTTGATTCTAGAGCAATTTCCTTTGAGTTTCATGGTTATATCTTACTATATTGCTCATTTACTAATCCATTTTGGCTCGCTGGTTTAAAATTTTGTTCAAGGGGATTCACTGAGATCTAAAATACTCATCAATTAGATACTTATAAAAACATATTTAAACAATTAAAAAGAGCATTTCATGGTTTTGCTAGTTCTAATTTTTTCGATTTAAATGCTCTAATTGCTATCACACATCATTGGTTTATAAAATTTGAAGAGTAAATCAGATTTGGATCTAAACTTTCTCAAGACAAACCCTCATAGATCTAATCATTAACATTAACTTCTCATGAGAAGTAGATCGATGTGGATGTGCCATTAAAAGTTTATTTGAATATTGGTGATATTCCTTGCTCATGGTACTTTACTCTTGGATAAAACACTAAGTGGATTTAAGTTTGGAATTTGCGTCTAAGAAATTGAACAACTAAAACTTCCATATTTCATGTTCCTTTGGCAAATCTAAGCTTTTCATGGTGATAACTGATCAATTGACTTGTTAACTCACACACATTAAAAGAACATCTATTTCTTGCAATTTCCAGCACTTTGGCACATAATTTAATGCAAGTTTTATGGTGTGATGGTTCATTATGTAATTGACAAGTATCATGGTTATTTTGATGATATGGAGAATGGTTTCTAAATCTGGAAATAACATCCGGGAGCATCATTTTCAGATCTGTGCTTTCACTTTCAAATTTCAGGATTAATGTTCTAATGAACCATTTATTTTAAGCTTGGTATAACAAGTCACCTATAATTTTTTGGATGTCATTTACTTCGTTCTCTAAGCTCATAATTTCATTGGATTGTTGAAAAATCAAACTTGTATTTGCAATATCTATCATGGTCCATGTTACATTTCACTTGCTGATATGAGTACTGGTTTATGAGTATCTTTCACACTTATTAAGCTAAATCTGCAAACCTGAAGTTTCACTACTTGAATCTGTGTGGCATTTTCTTTGATGGCATATCTTTTGGAGCATTGTTAGAGACTCACTTTATATCCATAGCAAGTTTATTGACATTTGAATGCACAACATTGTCAAAATATTAATTCTGGAAATTAATCACTCTTTTGTGGTAACTGTCTCATGGTAAAATCTGCATTGACACAACCATAATTTGCCAAGTCAGCCAGCATAACAGTTATGCTACAGCTGTCTCACACCACACTAAATTTCAGCATTCATTGAGAATGAATTGGATAAGTTGGAGCAAATTTCATTGTGTTATCGCACCTTAAAATCCACACTTTCTTTCAATACTTTGAGCATTGTGTACTGCTGGTGATAACTCTTGGATCTATTGCACATTGTGATATTTTGTTACACTTGGATCACATTCATATTTTTGGGATTGATTTAAAACCAATTTGCATGCTTCATAACGCTTTGATCACATAACTCAAGGCAAATTTACTTGTTTGAATTAATCACACATTAAGGAAATCAACTAAGCTAATCTTGCTCTCCCATGTTACAACGGTTTGGTTTAGTTGACGTTTAGGGATACCCCCCTACACTAGGAGTCCTTTCCGTAGTCTGAAGTGAGAGGCAAGGCCACCGAGGTGACAGTGGCTTGCCTAGTAGTTGCCTCTAGAGTCTAGGCTCTCACCAATTGTGTTGAGACTTTTTACACCTAGTGAGAGTTTGGGTGGTAACACAGCCCAAGGGGTTAGCTCAACCGGCTATCAGCGATGTTGCTGGGCATTTGGCTAGTTTGTACACCGGTGGGTTTACTGGGGATGCCATCGGAAATATGGGGAAACATACCTTGAGTTTCCCTGTGAGTTTTTCTTTTGAAAAAACAACATATATAGGCATGGTGAATAAAGGATACTTATGCAAAAAATATTAATAGAATCAAATGAAATACCGGTAGTATGAAACCCATGGCCAGCAAGGGTGCATGGCAATCTATAAGATAAAAGTAAATATCTGCTACCAAGGGGAGGAAAGTTATCTGTTACAATTCAGTCTAGCGTTAAAAAGGGATTGCAAGGGTATGTATGTCTTAGAATAAATCAAATACAAAAGCAGGTTTTTGCTAGTAAATACATGTTTAAAAGTGTAATAAAAATAATACTTGCAAGTTGCCATCAGACACAGACTTTATAATAAGTGTCTACAACCTTTCTGGCCACACATGAAGCAGCTATGACATTCATATAAATGGCATTAAAACTCCCTTGTAGTTTTCAAAGAAAAGTCAGAATTCTCACAAATGACTCGGATATTGATTATAATACACATTTGTTAGAATTTCACGATGAGGAATAACCTGGAAAATATCTTTATCTTTAAAGTTTTAGGCATTGATGTTATGCCTAACAAACAAAAGACCCAAGATGAAAATTTATTGAAGTGTTAGGTAGAGATCACCTCACTAGCGATTGGCACCCTTCCTTCCACAGTTGTTACCACAGACCAAACAAGCTTAGACATATTTAAAACCAGTGTCTCAGACACACCTGTTAAGCATCAGCATTTTGAATCTCAGGAATCTATTATGATATGAACCTAAAAGGAAGAACTTTACTCACTAACTAACAACAAGGAAGATTCTAAATAACTTGAAAACTTTGAATTCAGAATATGCAAAAATATAAATGTAAGTGAGATAGATGCAGTATTGGAAATCAACAAGTGAATGTTTGAGATGTGGCTTGAACCTACCACTCTTGTTATCTCCACCACCTACAATATACCAGTTTTCACCTATTGTTACACCAGCATGCCCAGCCCTAGGAGTCAGCAGATGACCCTGTAGTTGTGGTTGTGACCACTCCATCTGGTAGTTAACATCACAGCTAATCAGAATAAGGATATATTTAAATAGAAGGAGAAAGAAAAGAAAAGGAAGGGAAAAAAAACTCGTTACATCAGGACAACAGAGCTCTGCCAAACAAACACACAATGAAGCATAGTAGCACCATATTTCAAGACATGCAGAATGCAAAATACCAGATCCTTTATAGGAGCTGTTTAGCTGGTTTAAGTTCAGTGTCCATGTTTATTCAATTTTAAGGAAGCTATTTTCTTTAATATGAAAAATTTACTAAATTACATAATGCATTTAGAATTGAGTTAAACAATATGTATGCAAGCAAAGAAGGCCAAAGTAGTTATAGTATACTCAATAAGAAACACTATCTAAATATTGACAGTGTCTAATTGACAGAAATATAAACACAGAAATAAACCATACACATACAAGACAAACAATTATCTTTTAACATGAATGTGTCCATCAAACTCGCTGCAAAGGAACAATTCACCCCCCAACCGTAGGAATACGCCGTAAATTCCACCCCAAGACAGGATATGAGACCACAAGAGCAAAGGATGGCTATTGGGCTCTACTTCCCACTCACTCCAACCCACAAAACTCAAGATTCAACCAGAGTTAAACACCCACCATGGTTTCTCTCAAGGAAACTCTTCCAAACATCTCAACCAACCTCCAATCAGCCACGGACCTCTTCCCCTCGGCCAGAGACAACACAAGATCAGGATATCCTTTCTCTGCTATACTATCCCTCAAGAATCCATCCCCTCCAGTGCTTTAGTGTAGGCATGAAGAGTCTGAATTGCTGATTACTCTCTTGGGATACCTGGAACCAGTAGACCTTGGCTTATTTGCAATCAACAGTCAAATCAGACAAGTGGGTAGTGGGAATTCAAGCTTCCCAGTCTCTCTACTCACTCTACAGCCATGGATTCTCCCTGAAATGAACCCAATCTGTCTTCTACCAGCCACCAACCCGCTTTAGCCTACCACAGGCTCATACAGCTCTCAAGGTCATGGGTTTCTTCTGCTGGTTATGGGCAATGGCAGCCATGGAAGAACATACAGGTTCCTTGCAGCATGCGGAACAGTGGAATAACAATAATGGAAGAAGAGATTCTCCCAATGAAAATTACACATTATATCCCTTCCCATGCATGAGGAATAAATGTCTTCCACAAGGATGTGACAGATTTGCTTGGTGCACATAAGTCTAAGCTAGGTGGGAGAACTTTTAATGAAGCATGGGCAAAAATCTAGTGCTCTACCAAAGGAAATGTGTCAAAGACAATTCACACATGGGCCCCCTTTCCTCTTCCCCTCTTATGCATTCATAGCCCCTTTAGTTTAAAAATAGAGCAAGCACAACACAAGACAATAATTGGTGGAAAAGGATTTGAGCCATATTCAACATTATATTCATCCAATTATTCAATACATACTAGATGGATGTAATCACCCCGTAAACTGAAGCATGCCAATAACTGACTGTTAATTTCTTGAAACCCAGCAATCAGAAATTTTATGCCAATAATTTAACAACTCATAATTTAATCTACTACTGATATAAATTTTGTAAACTATGCAGAAAATTTACAACTGAGTTTTAAACATTAAAAATGCACAGCGGTATCATAAAGGACACACACATTTGAACACAGATATTTCTTGGCAATGCCCCTGGAAAAACCCCGAAAGGAAAACCAATAAATGAGACGATTTTATTGGCTTCAGAGGAAGAAAATAATTACAGCAGCTAATTTAGAAATTTCTTACAGCCTAGCAAACTCAGCATGTACGGTCCTGTTTTTTTGGCCCTGCTTTTTTGGCCTTGCTTCATCGACTTTGCGTTTTCAGCCCAACTTTTTCCCCATGGATTTTTCAGCCCATCTGCTTTTGCGGCCCTGCAAAATCTTTCCTCCAGCTGCAAATTCGCCCTCTTCCTCAGCCAAATCGCCCTCTTCAGCTCTCAGCTCAATGTGTGCCTCTCACTCTCCTTAGATCTGTTTTTATAATCTCTTAATGACCAAATCCCTAACCCTAAGATCTCAACGGTCAAGATTAGATCTTGCCTTCTCAAGAATGACGGTCGTGACATAATCTCTCATTGAGATGACTTAAATCACTTGAGTCACTCAACTTTATAAAAAAGTCACTTTAGTCATTAAATAAAAGCCACATTAACTTTATAAATGCAATTATGAAGTTAAAGATCTAGAGAGCATTGCTCGAACACCTCTGCATGCTAGGCACTGCCAATGCAGAAGTACTTGTCCGAGCTACCCCAAAAACTAACACTCCCTCTTAGCGGGGAAGGTACTTCTAGAACCTCCACCTGATCTGTCTCCAACCCCATCACTCCATTTGTTACTGTAGTTGCTCCCTCTGAACCAGAAAGCTTCCCTACCACCTGCACTGGATCATGTGTTGAAGACATGGTCCTTCCTCTCCATGCCCTTAGGAGTCTCCTCACGCGCCTGAGCATCCAACTGGGTCATCTCATACCAGTTGAGACTCCTGATAGTACTGAAAGTAGCCTCACAACCACCTGTCACTGACACTGATCCCAAATCCAAGATCCTCTTAGACTTACACACAGGTTGTCCCAGCAACCTATATAACCTCCCTTGTCTAACACCAAGCACTAGTGTTGCATCCAAGGTAGCTCCCTCTAGATATATTAACACATGTCCATGCTCGAACACAATCCCTCATCCTCCAAAGTTGATACTAAGAGCAAGCTTACCTTCATCTCCAGAACACACAACACCTCTGCAAGCTTACCTTCATCCTTCTGACTCTAGTTGAAATCTCACACATCCAACCCCCTTCACTACATGCATGGTACTAGTCCAACAATCCACATGACAATCTGAGTATGTCTCTGAAACACTAAGGAATGTCAACCTCATTCAAGTCATATGGCGAGATGAGACACTGTCCACAATCCATGCTCCAATGTCCCCAAGCTTTGTACTACCACTGCCTAAAAGACAAGACATGAGAAAATTCCTTCTCAAACTTCTCAGCAAAATCATTGATCTCAGTGGATGTTGATGTTGCTACCTGTGTCTCCTTCTTGCTCTTCTTCTTGTTTGGACACCAACTTGCAAAGTGGCCAGTCTTATGACATGCAAAGTATTTCACTTTGCTCATGTCCTTCTTTCCATCTCCCTTACCCTTCTTCGCATGAAAAGCAGCATTCTCCTCGTCTTCATCACCCTTAGCCTGACTGCCTTGAAGAGCCTCCTCTTGAGTCTCCTCTTGAGAGAAGTCATCCCACAACCTCTGCCAATCAGGGAGATGTTTTCGTGCCAAAACTCCCTTCAAAAACGAAGCTCAATTCTCTGAGAACCCATTCAGAGTTGTCCTCACAAGTTCATCATCTTTGAATACCTCTCCAACAGCCATTAACTCATCACGAACCTGTGATATCCTGGTGAAATACGATGTCACTGTGTCAGTCTTGGACATCTTGGTGCCCCTCAGTTTCTCCCTCAGTACCATCTTCTTATTTTGGTTTCCACTCTGATAAAGCTTTGTCAGAGCCTCCCACATCTCATAGGCATTTTTCTTTCCAGACACATGAGGTATGATATGGTCCTTCACAACATCCAAGAGCATCCTTTTGGCTTTCACATTTTTCTTATTGTAGGCCGCCAAAAGTGTTGTATCTGTGGGAACAACCTGGGTTTTCTCCACAATGTTCCAGATTTCGTTTTCCTCCAACAACAACGCAATCTGCTCTTTCCATCAGCTAAAATTCGTAGCTTCGTCCAGCCTGTCCTCAAACCTCAATCCGGTAGCCATCCTCGTCCAACTGACCAACAATACTTTTCCCTTCTTTTATCCAAGCAAAACCCATGCAATACCTGCAAATCCTTGTGCCAAAGTCTTCAATGTCACTCTTCAGAGTCCCAACTTTGATACCATGCTAATTTTTTGAAACCCAACAATCAGAAATTTTATGCCAATAATTTAACAACTCAAAATTTAATCTACTACTAATCTAAATTATGTAAACTATGCAGAAAATTTACAGCTAAGTTTTAACTATTAAAAATGCACAACGAAATCATAAACAACACACATATTTGAAGTTTGAACACAAATATTTCTGGGCAATGCTCTTGGAAAAACCCCGAAGGGAAAATCAGTAAATGAGAGGATTTTATTGGCTTCAGAGGAAGAAAATAATTACAGCAGCTAATTCAGAAATTTCTTACATGTTAAAATATTGTAACGAGGACAGGTATCTTGGCTTAGGCAAGGTGTCATGCAAGCCAAAGACACATGATTTAATGTATCTCCAAATCATTTAGAAGTTAACCACTTGTTAGAGAGTTATAAGCAAGTGAGGTGACTTGAGGAGATCATTGAATTGGTGAGTGATACCAAGAGGGTTTCAACTGCAAATCGAAAATAAGGAGAGTTTCTTGCAGCGTTTAGGTGGCCGAGTTGGAGATAGCAAGGTTGGTTGCCTTCATTTCCATTAGATCCAAGTGGTAGTGTGAGGAGTGTAGAAGGGCTGAGTTTTTGGTGGTTGTAGTAGCCGTGAGGGTAAGAGGGCTAGGTTGTAGCCATTACAGACCAAATCAAGCCATACTGTGAGGTTTGTGAGTTTTCTTAGCTACACCCACAGTCACACCATTCACGGAACAAGAAGTTTTCAAGCAGGGAGGGCGTGACTCCACCAAGGAGGCCGAAACTCGGAACAGTAAACTCAGATCTGCTCGGATTGAAGTTGTATTTCTATGTAGAGGATATTGCTAGGTTTGGCATCATTGTATTTATTTTATGGATCTGTTGAAGCATATTAATAAAACTCTCATTGTTGGTTTTCCATACCATGAGTTGAGAAGACTAGATCGTAGCTTCAGAGACCTCTAGGAGACATGAAATCTCCTCAGAACATTCCCTTGTTTCGATGACAGAGGAGTAAGCCAGTCAGAAGGATTGGGATATGGTTTTTTCCTTGAAACCAAAAGGGAAGTCAGTGGTGACTTCCGAGATTGATCTAACAGATCAAGCATGTTGCAGATAACAATATAAAGATGTACAAAGACTGATTTGTGTCTAGAGGATTCTCTCAGCAAGAGGGAGAACACTATGATGAGACACTTGCTCCAATAATCAGAAAAGTATATATAGAACTAACATGATTCATTAAAAGAAGCCGACACAGTATGAGATTTAGAGGGAGAAGGTATGACAATCCCTATATTTGAGATTGAGTTATCTCCAGTGCCAGTTGGTGCAGTGCATGACTCGGGCCATGGAGACATGACTACAGCAGATAGAGTTAACTCCATGAGAGAAGAACAGCTACTTTCAGTATCAGTTATTGAGCCACACTCAGTTTCAGATGAAGTTGTTTCCATGATAGAGTAGAGGAGCTACTCTTAGAATGTAGTAGTTACAATGGGAATGGAGCATTCATTCTCAGCTTTAGAAATAGCAGTTGTAGGTGCAAAGTCCTGGTTCCAGAAGGAACATTTGCAGAAAAAGTAGAGGACATACTCTTAGGCAGTGAGACAAATAGTGCTTTGTAGAAAGCACATAGAACCAACACATGATTATGAAGATTGAGTTGCAGCTGAGCAAGTGTACCAAGTTGGTACAATGTGATGTGAAAATTTGGTTTCAAACAGGACAGGAAAACTCATGTCTGCAAGTTGAAAAAGGCTCTGTATGGTTTGAAGCAAGCTCCAAGAGCTTGGTATGGCGGGATTGATAGTTTTTCTGATGAGCTTAAGAGTAAAACTAATCCCAATCTTTACTTCAAGATTGTGGATGATGGACCAGTTATATTGCTTCTATATGTGGATGACTTATTCTTGACAGATGAAGAAAAGCTCATCACAGATTGTAAGAAGAAACTTGTCGTTGAATTTGAAATGAAGGACCTATGCCCGATGCACTATTTCTTAGGTCTTGAAGTATGGCAGAGCCCAGAAGAGATGTTCCTTAATCAAGGAAAGTATGTTGTGGAAATTCTGAAGAGATTCGACATGATGGACTGTAGAGCCATGTCCACTCCTATGGAGATGAATCTAAAGTTATTGGTTGATACTTCGTCAGAAATAGTTGATGTTACTCTATACAGACAGATGATTGGTTTGTTGATGTATCTAACGAATACCAGGACAGATATATGCTTTGTTGTGAACACCTTGAGTCAGTATCTGGTGGAGCCCAGACTTGTTCACCTTGCAGTTGCAAAGCATGTGATGAGATACCTTAAGGGTGCGTTGGGCTATGGCCTCTGTTATACTAGATATTGTGACTTCAAATTGTATGGTTATACTGATTCAGATTGGGTTGGAAGTGATTCAGACAGAAAGAGCACTTCAGGATGTTGTTTCAGTTTGGGGTCAACCATGACTTCATGGCATAGCAGGAAGCAATCTAGTATTGCTCTTAGCATGGCAGAAGCGGAGTACATTGCAGCATGTTCCGCCAGTTGTGAAGCCATTGTTAGAATGTGCTCGTTTAACCATAGACAATATCACTATTGTCACCCAACCAGAGGCCGAAGCGACCCCCGAGCACCTTGACCTTGACGGAGGGAAGAATCCTGGTAGCAAATCAATAGCCAAGCAAGGCTAATGCACCAAGCAAGAAGTAACCAAAGCTGATCAAAGAGTCCAACCCAGAAAGATAGAAACTATAGACTTTAGAACTGGCG
>SNQJ01S0027741.1:37412-62860 GCA_010110895.2 Picea sitchensis
CTAGGCAAGATATGGATACAAGATTCTTTTCTAAACCAGGTACATATAAGACATTGCTCAAATGAACATTGTTACCTATTTTCAACTTGACGGAGGCTTGTCCAATTCCTTCGACTGGGTAAGTGCTTTTGTCTCCAAGCTCTACCTTGTGCGATGTCTTCTTTTCATTTAGATTGGAGATTTTGGCTTGATCTCCCGTCATATGCCTAAAAGCTCCACTGTCAATTATCCACATGTCATCTTCAATCGTTCCTGTGAATGTTGAGTAGTGTAGATGACTAGTCTTTTCATTCATGACTTCAGTTCACTGGTGACTGGTCACGCTTTGATCCAAAATTTCAACTTTGACGTTTCTGCCTTTTGAGAGTGCCAAGAGGTGCGTTGGACTAAGGCGCACTTGAATACCTTCTTCTTGAGCAAGATGTTCCATCATAAGGTGTTGGATCAGGGTTTTAGGGTTTCTGCAGCTGCACCTTCTAGTAACCCTAGCGACTGTGCTTTGGTAACTGCTCCTGCTAGAAAACCCTAGCGACAGTTCTTCAACAAGCTTAGTATCCTTATGGCTATGCTTCCTTCCAGCGGTTAGACTTAATGAAGGAGGTGTGGGCCCATAACCTGTTAGAATGTGCTCGTTTAACCATAGACAATATCACTATTGTCACCCAACCATAGGTCGAAGCCACCCCCGAGCACCTTGACCTTGACGGAGAGAAGAATCCTGGTAGCAAATCAATAGCCAAGCAAGGCTAATGCACCAAGCAAGAAGTAACCAAAGTTGATCAGAGAGTCCAACCTAGAAAGATAGAAACTATAGACTTCAAAACTGGCGGCAACACCTTCTCCAGGACTTGCGCACAAGACTGCCCAACTGCAGTGCACACAAGTGTCTCTCTGTGATTCTGAGAGTTGTGTGTAAAGTAAATACCGGCGCCCTGTATTTATACTAGTTCTGGCAGACTGCATGGGCTGACTTCTCATTCTGGGTACTAATTAATTCATATTAATTATCTCTCTTAGCCGACATCTCTTCTAGGGTTACATTCACTTATTTGCTTGCTTCCGAAATATTCTAATCTTGTCAAAGGTCACAATGGAGGTTGATACCTCCCGAAGCTACCATAATATCAACATCCATATGGCTTCGAAAGTTGTTGACAGGGCTATTCGATCTAGAGATGGAAGCTACCATGATTCTATGTGATAACCGGAGTTTCATAAAGATGACAGAGAACTCATTGTTCCATGATAAGACGAAGCACATAGAGATTTGGTATCACTATATTTGTGACATGGTGCAGAAGAGAGCTGTAAAGCTCCAATATGTTGGCACATATGAGCAGGTTGCAGATGTGTTGACTAAGCCTCTATCTTGTGTGAAGTTTGAGTACTTCTGAGACAAGCTTGGTGTTGTCCAAAAGGACCTCCCTCGAAAGAGGGAGTGATGTTGATGATACTATGGTATCCTGACCAACAGTGGGTAGCTCAGTTAGGATTTTATATCCTAGGGGACTGATCTACCCTGGACAGATCTCGAAGGTCCGGTAAGGACGGTCTGTCAGAGTACCTATGCATGTATATGCCAGTTGTGGTCAGTAGTGGTATCTCAGTTAGGATTTTATATCCTAGGGAATCTTATGGTTGTTGGGCAGATCTCGTAGGTCCGGTAAGGACGGTCTGTCAGAGTACCACATGGTAGCTTGTTAGGATTTTATATCCTAGGGAATCTTATGATTCCTGGGCAGATCCCGAAGGTTTGGTAAGGACAGTCTATTAGAGTACCATAGATGTTGTCGATGCACCTGCCTCATTCTGTTGCCACATATTGATGTTGATGTTCCAGCTTCGTGTTGTTGATGTTGATGCTTCAGCTTCGTGCCATTGATGTTGTTGTTCCAGCTTCGTGTTGTTGATGTTGTTGTTCCAGCTTCATGCTGTTGATGTTGATGTTCCAGCTTCGTGTTGTTGATGTTCCAGCTTCGTGTTGTTGATGTTGATGATGTTACTCCAACTCTACTTTGCAAATGATGATGATGTTCAGTTTCTACAGATGATGATGATGTTACTCCAACTCTACTTTGCAAATGATGATGATGTTCAGTTTCTACAGATGATGATGATGTTCAATTTCTACTGATGTTGATGATGAGAAAAACTTTCGATGACCTATAGATATGACCAACAGTGTTCCCAATGTTGATGACGATGTCCCCTCCTCTTGATGATGTATTGAGTCCAATCAGTTGTTATTAATGTTGTCAATAGAATACCCTACTTGTTAAGGGGGAGTGTTGAAATATTGTAACTTCAAAGAATATTCTACCTGAGAGAGAATTGAATAATATTATTATATTGTATTTAATTAGGCCCTATTGTGCCTTAGTAAAAGTCGACCCTATTATGCCTTAACAATTAATTGTAAATTAAGAGGGTAAAGTGACAGGTCGGCCCAGACCTAATTATAGGCTAGCCAGACCATTATTTATAAGAGAGGACAGTACCTCATTTGCACATATACACACCTAGCTCTGCAGTGCGCAAGTCTTGGAGGAGAAGTTGTCGCAATTGGGGGTGACGTCAAGGAGGGTTTCTGGTCTATCTCTTGGTATTTCTTGGTTAAGTGGTGTGCTACGCTTCCTAGTGAAGGAGTAGAGAAGGATCTTTTGTTCGGTCTTTGGTCTATCTATATTGAGGAAGTTTTTGCTGGGTTTTCTCCCTCATGAGGGTTTCCTAGGATAATTTGTGTGTCTCTATTGTTTCTGTGATTGCCTCTCTTTCAGTGATCTTATTTATGCAGCTAATGTGATAAATGATTATAATAATAAAGAAGAACCATAACTGCTAGTTGTATAGTAAAACTTCAACAACATGATGCAATCATTACAACTAAGCCCTCCTTGCTTGATGCCCATCAAATAAACCACCTCATTACAAGTAATACATGATTTAGTCTAGATCTTAGATCTTACAGGTTAGATCTGCTTTTATGCTTTTATAGGAGTGGCCTTTGTGCCCCCACTTTGTAATGACACTGATGTACTTTACAGCCCCAATGACCTATTTGTGGTCATTTGTTGGACATTAATAAAATTATCTCATATTATCTTAGCTATTATAATGTAGAGGCCAAAACCTGGGTATTACAGTAAAATTAGGAATTAATTAGATATTCTTACATCATTCTCAACTACCACCTTCTAAATGATCTTACATGATCTCTTACCTCATTCTCCACTTCCCCCCCCTACAATTATACCACCTAGGTACTTAATCCAAGGTATCATGAAAACCCTTGATCTTGTTTCAGGATCAGGATCAGGATGCCTTTAATGTATCTACAAATAGCATCTTGTTTATGTATACAAGCATAAAGTTGTTTCTGAATCATCTTCGGATTTTATTGTCTGGGTATTTGTCCCATAAGACCACATCAAAGAGCTAGCAAACAGTCTATTGTTTTTAATTTTGATTTGGTTGCATTCAGGGCTGAATCACATATCTACACTAATAAGGTGCCTATTTTCCAGCTGTAGATTTCCCATCATCCATAAGTTGCAATGATCAGTATATTATTTATAAAACAAATGCTATCATGGTCAAATTCAATATCTTTCTTATAGACTTGGCTGCATTCATTGTCAATTGGGTCTAGCTCAGGTGGTTGAGAGGAAGAATTGATATCCTCCCCACCCAGGTTGAGAGGAAGACATGTTCACTCTTCATGAGGCAATTGTGGTTGAGGCTCTTCATGAACCATGAGGAATATCTCACCATTGCCTAGGGACTGGAGGGTGGAGTACGTTGTTACATGTTAAAGGAAACTTGACAGCATTCAAGCACAGTAACTAGAAAAAAAATATCTGTGGAACTCATTTCTCCAAACATACATTTAATAGAGGCACCTAAGTACAGTATATAAAATTTAAATAGAACAATAACCAAAAACACCAATTCTCCAAACATACATTATAAAGCCTATATCCATTTCAGTTTTCAACACCCAATATTTATCTAGTCAATATTTTGCAAATTCCTAGCATTAGGTGTGCCATCCAAACCAGTGGTAACAATATTAATCACTTACAGTTTGCAAATCAAGGACATGTAGATCATTGAAACATGTAGAATGAGAACCACCACCAAAGACCAGAAGATATCGATCTAGGTGAACAGCAGTAGTGTGATCAGACCTTGGTGCTGGAGGCATGCCCCTATGGAAAAGTATCAAAGAGCATTAGAGAACATTCTCCCTTAAAAACTGCTTCCTAAAGGATACAAAAATATACCAAAAAATAGCATACGTATCAAGATGTCATCTACACGTCATTAGCTAAGACAGCACATCATGAACTAGAATGCCTTGAAAAGCCTTGCTTACACAGCTTCAATAGCATCCCATGTCATCGTTTCCAAATCAAGAATATGGAGATCATTTAGAAGATGCCTCTTTGAGTCCTCTCCACCAAACATAACCAAAGTAGACCCAACAAGATTCACTGATTGCCCTCCACGTGCCAACTGAACAGATCAATAAATACATGCACTGTTACCACTGATATTGCAAGACCATCTCCTGTTATGCTTGAAATCAAGCAACAAACAGAAAAAGTAAATAATAACAGGAAACATACTGGTGGTTTTCCATATGACTTCAATATAGACCATGTATGTATCTCTGTATCGAACGCCCTAACTGAAGAAAAAGTAATGTTAAACACAACATTAGGGATGCTCCAGCTGAACTAACATCATACAGAAATGACAATAAAACAACAGGTTGATAAAAAGTAGGAACTTAAACGATCTGTCAAAAAACATAATCATGTCAAAGGCTGTAAATACAACAGAAAATCTAAAGCTAAAAAGTTTATTTCCAAAAAATTTATTAACAAATTAACAAATCACATAAGTGAATTGAATCCCACCCCCATGTCCTTTAATTTTAAAATGCCCTAAGGGGTTGGACCCATTGGTGAGGAGCAAGGAGTATTTCACCAGTGAGCAAGGTTCAATTCCCATGAGAGTTGTTCCTAGAGCCATGGGGTCACCTTGAGGTAGTGGTCGAATGTATGGTTGCACCCAAAGAGATTATAATAATCTCATGACCTGTGCACACATAAGTGGATCAAAGCCCACCCCTACGTCCTTCGAAGTTTTAGCCCCGAGAGTTAGCTCAAGTGATCATGAACCAGACATGAGATCTCTCCCCCAAGTAGGGGAGGTCACGGGTTTCACTCTCTTGATCCCCCCAGGGTCAGGTGCTTGGAACATAAGCACCAGAGGTTTACCCTGGTTACCACCTGTCTACAGTGGTGAAGTCTCTAGGGCTTTCCCATCCATGATTATATGGGGAAAAAAACAAATCAACAAAAGACTGAAATACAACCATAGAAAAAGTGAAACTACAAATTACACAGTCCAGCAGGCTAAGCCTTGTCATAGAAGCAAAATTGTGCCAAGATCTCACTTAATTATCTATTTCAAGAAAACTACAAATAGACCACCTGTCACAGTATCAGAAGAATCTTTGGTGTGCCCACCCAGAGCAAGAAGTTTGGTGCCCCATCGTACCTGTATAGTTAAATTGTTCAGTAAGCATATATAATAAGAGAGACATCTCTTCAAAAAGTGATTCACGACATATTATCAATGTCAAGATAAATTCCATATAGAAACACATGTTCATCTTCTGGGTGACACACTAACCAGACTATGCCCAGCACAAGGAGGTAAAATTGCTTGAGAAGCAGCTTCAACAGAAGATGGAGAGCCCAGATCGAACTTTGGTTCGATCTTAGACCACTTCAGAGTCTTTAGATCCAGCATCTGCACTGAAAAAAGCATCCATTAACCCACAGAAAAAAGGAAGAGCTGCAAACTTCCAAAATCTGCAAAGCAAACATACAATTTGGAATTTTTCCTGATGCATAAATCCCTCAAAAGATAAGGACATAATCTCATGCCCCTCGGAATTCAAAAACCAACCTGAATATCATTTAGGTAGCGTCCATTATAGTTACCACCAATAACATACATTTTTCCCTGCACGACTTCTGCTGCATGCTGCACAAAAGCCAACACTGGAGTCTCAGATAAGGGTTTGAATCAAGACTATATATTTGTCCATGTAAAATTTTCAACATAACCATATGATGCATCTCAAAGTAAAGGATTTGAATACTAATAAACTGGCAAATGATGGCATATGTATGTGAAAATAATAACACATCTCTTAAAATAACCCCCCCAAACCTCTCTCTCTCTCTCTCTCTCTCTCTCTCTCTCTATATATATATATATATAGAGAGAGAGAGAGAGAGAGGAGAGGCACGCAGACATATGAGAGAGAGATATACCCATACACCAACATCTGTATGTGCACACTGTATGCATCTCAACAAGCCTATAGTGCCTGAGAGAAAAAAAAAATGAAATGTAATTATTCTGATGTCTACAAATGACCAAATATAGGTTAATGGGACTAGACAGTACAACAAGTCAAAATGGCAATGTGAGAGTACAGAAGGCAACTCTTAGGCACAAAGAACAAATATAAATATAAATAAAGAGTACAATGGGTAAGCACAAGAGGTAAACCCTAGAAAAAAATTAGGAATAGGCAGTAAGCTAATAATTGAAGAAAATACAGATGGAATGGCATCAGATCTTCTACTTGATGCTAGCCATGGATTCCTCCTTAAGATTAAAATAAAAATAAAACATGACAGCCAAAGCAACAGCTCAAAAGAAACATCCTTGGTCCAACCTGATAGCGAACCGTTGGGGGCCGAGAAGATAATGGCGGTGCAACCCACTGGTCATAAGCTCGAACTGATAATAGACCTTCCAATACAATATCCTTATCTTCTGCCTCCACAGAACCTCCATTTTCTTTGGGAATCCCATTAGGAGCTGAATGGGAATTTTTTTCATGTGCAGCTGAGGCTATCGATAGACTCTGTCACAAAATCATTAAATGTACACCATATTATATAAATAATTTCACTTTAGATACAGCAACAAATTCCGATATGCTGACAAAATCATGTGCATCCTAGTACTAGGTGATGGCAAGTTCTCAGTCAATAATTATCTAATTGATCTCAAAACACAGCACAATTCAACCTCACCAGGTACCAAGAAGCCCCAAAAACATGCACCAGAATATTTTTTCACAATCTGTTTTTCCAACTTCAATACTTATGAAGCTAAATCCAATGAATGAAATTATTAAAATAACAACCCAATACTTGAAACAAGTCATTTACAGTTCAGGTTTCCTTCGTCGGGAACATGCAAAGGGGCATATATGGTTACACTGTTACAATGAAAGTTTAATGAGCATGCAAGGATAAGAGTTCCTATCGTAATTTAATTGAGCATGCCCAAGAGAATGTGATTAACAAAAAACTGTGAATATTTCATGGCAATTCAGAAGGTCAATTTTGTGAACTTGAAGTTGTTTTTAAATTAGTTCATCATTTTTCTACACTGGCACATTCAAACACCTTAGCATGCTTAGGCTGACAGGACAGCCCTTCTTTTCATCAACACTCAATAATAAGTATCAATACATCATGAATCAAAGACATTTGTACCAAGGTCTATTGAAATAATTTCTCATTGGCTGATGTTAACATTGATGCTTCAGTACAACAATGTAAACCTCCCTCTTATTTGCACTCAAAAGGTGGAAGGGAGAAACATGGCACCAAAGTAGTCAAAGACATTTGTACCAAGATCTACAGTGAAACAATTTCTCACTGTCTGATATTAACATCGATGCTTCAGTACAAAATGCCATAGCTTAGCTTCAGATTCATTGATAGACTATTTTCCTTCATTGCAGTGAGTTTTAAAGTTCGTATAATATAAAAATTTGAATTCAAAGTACTTAGTCCATATGTCATCATCCAAAATGGTAAAATGCCAATATGAAAAAATTATTTCTATTTGATCCTTGTTATAAAATTCTATCGTGTCAGTGTTAACCCCCAGATTTGGCTGTGCAACTGGTGGGTTCAGTTCCAGCTACCTTTCATCAGGCTGGTATTCAATGACAGGTACATCAGGTTTCATAAAGATCATAGGCATTTCAGAGGCATGTTCAACAGTTTTGGAGGAAATTGCTATTTTTAGCAATTTTCCTATTTTATAGGATCCCAAGTTAGGAGGTTTGCATGTCAAAGTTGATCACATGTTTTTTATCCTTGCGAGCTCATAATGTCGATGAGCTTTTTTCAGGTGACAAGCGAGACACTGTTTTTTTAGCAATTAGGGTTTTAGGGCTCATATGGCGATTCTGAGCATAGATTTGAACTCCTTACAGAAAATTGGGTCCAATGAGACTAATTTCATTGGCATACGAGATGTTGTAATTTTTAGCAGTGCCTGTTTTTAGGCATGCTATATTTGGAAGTGATCTCATAGAAGTTCCCTTCATTTTTTGTCTTTCCTATTTTTTAGGAGTCGGACTGCTATTTTTGGCATGTCTATATTTAGCAGTGCTATTTTTAGTAGGTGGGGGTACCATACTCTTGATTCCAATGAGTAGTTGCGAACTGGTGTGGAATGAGCAAGTGGAAGCTTTTCAGGGGACACATGGCAACCATTCCAACCTTATCTCATCAAAAAAACCCTAGGCACCTTCCTTGAGTATATTTGGCAGTTTGCTGAAGTTGATTTTTCATGACTCCAGTTATATTTTCAGTGGATGACTCATTATTATTTTTGGAAAAGAAGGGCGCCTAGGTCAATTGATTCCTCTTTGCTAACTTTGGAAAACTGCGAGATTGGGAGATGAGTATTTTTGGCCAAGGTGACATCATGGGTTAGTTTGCATGGGAGATGGAAATTTATTTTGGGAGATCACTGATTTTAGAAATTTTGTTTATGGAGGCAACCTAGTTAGCTTGAGATAAGTCGACCTCTCATATTTATTTATCGAATTCAGGGAGATTGCATGAATCGTAGTTTATTTGGGAGAGGTTGACCTCCTTTTGCTATTTGTGTAGTGGGAGTTTGAGCCATATTTATGGCTGTTATTTAGATAGTTTGCAGCAGTTTCTTTATTTAAAACAACCACTTAACAATAATCACATATTGCAAGAGCAAGTTGCCCACTTTTGGGAATTTGGAGTTATAAGAGCAAGGCGAATGGCTATATTTTGAGTTAGATTTTTTCAGTGAGCAGACAGCCTCCTCTTTCATCTTTTCTTTCTCTCACTACTGCCTACACTTTGTGCAATGCATACTATCGTAACCAGTCTTGTATTTTGTCTCCATGATGCAAACAATCTTTTGACTAATACAGTGATAGAGTTTGACTATGCAGTTTCTTCACAGCCCTTCGAATTCGATAGTTAAATAGTCTTGTTTTGTGCAATGGTGTGGCTGGCGTAAGTGCCTTTACTTTGATTTTTTTTCAATCATTTAAAGGGAATGTCCAGCATCTTTCCTTCTTCCATATTTAGCTATTGTGAATTGGAATTCTCTCATATTAATTAATTATAAGCTTTCTTGTGTCCTTGGTTGCTTGCATGCATATCAAGGATAATTATTTTATGTCTTGATCATTCATACTAACCATGCAGATTTTATAAGTGATTGACCGTGCATGAATACTAGGGATGCCCCCCTATCACTAGAGAAACAACAATCTGAATGGAGGATTAATTAGCAATGACCTTAGGCTACTTACTCATAGTTGTTTCTTAGGTTTACACAAAGCATATCTAAGATATAACAAATTGGCACCATTGTCAGGGACATCATCAATCCTTAAATAGTATAACAATAGTGGTGAGTTTTTATTTATTGATTTACTTTATTTTTTACTCACTTAGCGACTGTTATCGCACAATTTGCACTTGCCCAAAGCAAAGTTGCCAGAACCGGACCGGTCATTGAACCGGTCCACCCCAAAAACCGGAACCGAACCAGAACCGGGAAAAAAACGGTCACTAAAAATACATAAAATATTCAAATTTTGAAAAACAAATACATATTCATGTGCATCCATGTGAATCCAAACCATTATACACAAATTTGCAAAGTTTCTCATATATATATATAACAAGTAACATTGTATAAAACCAAAATAGCACTAACAGTAAGTGGCAAGTGCACTCCATAGTCATATGAATATCTGGATTCTAAATCAAAATACATCATCAAAAAGGCTCTAAATGGCCTATAAAGTCCAAAAATAACTCCAGAGTCTAGGATAGAGGCTAGAGAGTAGAGACTACACAATCTAATAGTCTGAATCTGCATACTGAAACTTAGGCTCAGAGGACTCAGACTCGGACTAAGACTCAAACTCAGAGTCATCATCTACATCCTCATTGCTCGACATGAGTAGACTCAATAGGGGGATTTCGAGCTTGGCTTGATTCCCCTGGTCCAGAAGGCAAAGATACAGTTGCAACATCAGTGCACACATTCTCTTGATGTGTCTGGGGATCCAAATCCATCCAGGAAAGGTCTTCATTGTCAAAAGTTGTTGGCTGAGTCTCTTTCTTTTTTTATTTTTTATTTTAAATTTGCAAATCCCCTCACTTTTCCGGCGGTACAGCGGCTGTACGGAACGAACGAAAAAATATTAAAATGGTTGTAGCAATCTTTGGCAACAGCAGCAAGTTAGTTAGTGAATTTGGATAATCTAGGGTTAGTAGAAGTTAGTAAATGCTCCAAGGAAGATGGTTTGAAAGTTGTTTGATCAATCAATCACTTATAGTGAGTAGACTAGTGCCTTTTAGGGTAATGGAGTCAATGATAACAGCAGCAACTCTTAGGATAAATAGCAATGATAATACTTGGTCAAAGGAGATGGAGAAGATGAGATAGGTGTTGGTAGCCCAAGGCCTCAAACATCCAAGTCCTAGAGATAATTGCTAGAAAGTAAGGAAACTTAGGCCCTAGCGATTTCTCTTTTCCTTAGACAATTTGAAATAAAATATGCAATAGGCAATGAAGTAGGGTTACTAGAGTGCTACAATGGTAGGGCTCTAGTATCTACTTCTTTGATAAGATGCTTTATTGATAAATTTAAACAGGTGGAAAATTATAGAGAAAAAGATAATAACATATGTCTTTCTCCTAGGGTTTCAAGCAAGCAATTTCATAATCTTTGATATGAAACAAGTAAATCACCATAAGCATTCATTCACAATAAAGAAATGCAGATTTTCTACTTACTTCACCAAGAATAATCAAGCTTAAACCCTAGTTGAAGATCCTCCACCATGAAAATAGCCAAGAAACACCAAAAATAGCCTCCTCCAAGAAGTGCGCCTAAAATTTCAGCCAATAACCCTTGAAAAGGGCACAAATTTCAGACTTCACCACTTGTGTGATGAGTGATGATGAAAAAATGAGATAACTTTATCTCTATTTATACAATACTTATGACCTTTAATTAAAATTAGGTCATCAAAAGGCCGACATGGCCAAATTACATTAAAAATCCAGTTTTTACACAAATTCAAATAATTAAACCCTAAAATCACTTTTAGAGGTGACGTCATGCCCTTTTAGGGTGACGTTGAGCCCTCAAGGTGGAACGTTGGGCTCCAGAAGCAGGACGTTTGGCCTCCAAAGGCCCTAGATGATGCCACACGTGCCAACAAGCACACAACTGCCCTCATAACTGCAAACCCCAGCTATGGATGCAATCAAGGTCAACATGATGACGTCATGTCCCGTCAAGGGTCAACGTCCCGTCAAGGGTCAACGTCCAAGTGGAAAGGAAAAAACCCCCTGGGTCTAGGTCTGTCAGAGTGTCCCTGGTGCAACGTCCTTCCTTTTTCCTGGTGCAAACCTTTGGTTTCCCTTTCCCCCTGGTGGGGTCACAGCATCCATCTGTTGGGCTTTCAGCCCCATGGAGGTCTGACCTAATCATTCCCCATATGTACTTGTCCACCGGGCAAAGTCCTGCAACAACAACAAGTACGCCCTCCAGGAGCTCATAAGTCACAGGTATCATAGCAATGTCAATCACATCTAATAATCAAATTACCCAAACATGTGCATCAAACCCCCCTTTACCCAGACAAATGCTCAAAGACGTTATGCAGTTTAACAAGTCACGTTTGAAGAAGGTCTCAGGAAGTCCTATTGGGCTAATCCTCCTTAAGTTTGGGGTGTTTCCCAAGTGAGAACCAATCTAGGTCATGTAAGTGTGTGTGAAGTGGCATAGGGGAAACGTTTCGGCAAAGGGTGCAGTGATATCAAGGAAATGTAGGTCTTGCACGTGGGTGCCTCTGTAGAGGGCGAGCTACACTTTATCATGGATGCCATTGTTTCCTAGCCCATTCAATGCCTTTTATTCTTAGTCTTATTGCTTTTGATTTTCTTTTCAAGGGAAAAGTTGGGGGTGTTAATATTATGGTAGCTTCGAGAGGTATGAACCTCTATTGTGACCTATGACGAGACTAGAATCCTCTGGAAGGAAGCAAAGAATTAAATGAAACCCTAGACAAGTTGTCGGCTGAACAAATATATTTAAATTGAATTTATTGATGCCCAGAAGGAGAAGTCGACCCCAATTAGACTGGCCAGTCCACTATAAATACAGGGCGCCAGTTTCATTATTTCACATCTCAGCAGTTGCAGTGAGAGCTAAATCTGCGCAGGCAATTGCAGGCAGCAACAGTTTTGTGCGCAAGTTTTCTGGGAGAGCTGGAAAGTGGTGCGCTAGCTTCTGGGTGGGATCATCTGTTCAGTTTAGTTTCTATTTTCTTGCTTGGTGCATTTAGCCTCTCTTAGCTATTGATTGCCACTCGCTTAGTTTCTATTTTCGGCTTGGTGCATTTAGCCTCTTGGCTATTGATCATACCGTGTTCTCTCTACCAAGGTCAAGGTGCTCTCTGAGGGTGTGGCTTTGGCTCGGTTAAGGGGACGAGGGTATCGCCAATGGTTAAACGAGCACAATCCTTTATATTCTAACAACAAGTTAGGACCCACACCTCTCAAATTTAAAACGCCGGAAGGAAACATAACCGCTGCCAATCACTTCATTACTCAAAACTTACTGGGACAATTGAAGACGATATGGATAATCGACAGTGGAGCTTCCAGCACATGACGAGAGATCAAGCTAGACTCTCGCATCTAAATGAGAGAAAGACATCGCAGGACAAAGTGGAGCCTTGAGACAAAAGCACCTACCCCTGGGTCAAGGATTTGGACAAGCTCCATCAAATTGGAATCATGTAATCATGTTCACTTAAGCAATGTTCTATATAAATCGGTTTTAGAAAAAGAATCTTGTATCAATATCATGTTTAGGAGACAAAGGAAACAGAATAGCCTTTATAGATGAAAAAGTGTTATCATGGTATATGACTTCCAAGATAGAAGATGCTAGGGTTACAGAAGACGTGGAAGGGAATCTATATAGACTATTAGAACGAAATGAAGAAGCTCCTAGTACATGACTAAGTCAACCCTAA
Organism: Picea sitchensis; assembly: GCA_010110895.2. Classification (NCBI taxonomy): domain Eukaryota; kingdom Viridiplantae; phylum Streptophyta; class Pinopsida; order Pinales; family Pinaceae; genus Picea; species Picea sitchensis. The sequence continues at coordinate 50,864 of SNQJ01S0027741.1, forward strand.
TGAGCTTTGGCATAGAAGGTATCTTCATTATCAAGCACTACCTTTCCTCGTGAAGATGGTTGAAGGATACCTGCATCTGAAGTCTAATAATTTAAGGAATTTGCAAGGGATGTGCCCTTGCGAAGAACATCAAGAAACCATTCCTAAGAAGAAACAATAGATCTATGGATATTCTAGATCTAATATGACTCGTTTGTAGTCCAATGCTAGTCAAATCTTTAGGAGGGGATCTCTACTACTTAACATTCATGGATGACTATTCAAGGAAGACGTATTATACCCTAACAAGTCAAAAGATGAAGTATTCAGCAAGTTCCAAGAATTCACGGCAAAAATAGAAAACCTTACAAACAAGAAGATCAAGACATTAAGAATGGATAATGGAGGAGAATACACCTCAAGGGAGTCTACAGCATTCCGCAACTGGCATGGATTAGGACCGTTCTCATAATCCTCAAAACGCTAGGAAGTAAAAGAAAGCACGTATCTATCGAAGAAACAAGAAAATCCCTATTGAACGATCAAGACTATCCATGTTTCTATGGGGGAGAAGCAACAATGACTGCGAATAATTCTACAGAACATAAGCCATCATCGCATATTGAAGGACTTGACACTAGAAGAAGCATTCTCGTGTAAGAAACCTAACGTGAAACTTAAGAATATTTGATGTCAAGTCTATTCCCTCATATTCCCAAAGATAAAAGAAATGTGTTAGAACCTCTAGGAAAGAAAGGGATATTCGTGGATATGATTCATCCAAAGCCTACAGTATTATATATATATATTCCAGATCAACACAAGATAGAAGTAAGCTGAGATGTAACATTCAATGAAAGAATGGCCTTCAAAATATCCATTGAAGAAACCATATGTAAGAAGAAGAAATTGAAGAACCAAATGAAGAAAAACACAGAAGGTGTAGTGTAATAACTAAAAGGATCAACCCGATCATCCCATGGAGATATGTGAGAACGCTGATCCGATAATATACCAAAGAACAAGAAACTACCAAATTGGCTGCCACCTTACAAGACGCAGAAGAATCAAGGTTCCAAAAGGAACACCCAGGAAGACTAAAAGACCGAAAAAGATTCTCAACACATAAGAACCTACTACGTTTGAAGAAGCAGTTAAAAGGAGACAATGGAAAGAAGCTGGGCGGCGAAGAACATCAACCACAGAAATGAGAAGTATGGGAAATTGTACCCAAAACCAAAGAAAATCAGTTGTAACTTCAAAATGGGTATATAATATCAAACATGTAGCAGACAGAAGTGCGGATAAATACAAGGCAAGATTCGTGGATAGAGGCTCTCACAACATGAGGGAGAAGACTATTATGATAACTTGTTCCGGCAGGCATAAATTCCATCGTGAGCTATCATATCTCAGCTCCATGGGATGGAATCCAACGATGTGGATGTAAAGAACCTTCAATCTGAGCTTATTAAAGAAGAAGTATATTGAACAACCTCAAGGATTCGAGGTAAACTCCAGAGACACTCATGCCAAGTATCGGGGAAGAAAGCTCATATGGACTCAAGCAAGCCCCAAGGGCTTGGCACGCCAGAATGGACAGCCATCTAACTAGACTTGGCTTCTCAAAGAGTCATGCAGATCCAAACCTTTTACTATAAATTTGTGGACAATGCACCTGTAATTTTACTACTATATGTTGATGATCTTACTTACAATGTGAAGAATCTCTAATCATCCAGAAGGATTTAGCCTCCGAATTGATATGAAAGATCTAGGTCTCATGCACTATTACTGGGACTAGAAGTATGGCGTAAGCGTGGTGAAGTATTCGACAAGAAAAAATACTAATAAAGATCCTTAAGTTTGGAATGATGGACCTAGAATCCATGGACACCTATGAATGTCTAATATAAGAAAAGTGAAAGTCCCGTGATTCGATCTAGTAGATCCATCTCTATATCGACACAGCCTAATTGATCATTGATGCATACTAGGCCAGATATTTGCTTTGTTGTTACTACATTAAGTCAATTCCTGTGTGGAACCTAGACAAGAGCATCGATAGTTGCAAAACATGTTCTAAGAGGTACCTGGGACACAAATCATGGCTTCTAAAATATACCCATCCAAGAATGTCCAACTCTCATGGACTAATGCACTGATTGGGCAGAAGTGTACACGTAAAGAGCACTTCGTGCATGTATTTCAAATTGGGTTCACATATCTTGGAGTAGAAGTGGTTCTGTCAGACTCAAGACAGGCAGAGTATATGAAGTACCAGGAAGCATGCAATGTATAGTATACAAGGAAGTTAATATCCCATTTATTTGATCAGAATCTTAATCCACCACAATATATTGTGATAATCAGAAGCTAGTATAAGATTATCCCAGCATCCAGTGTTTCATGAAAGGTCGGGGCACATTGAGATCAAATACTATTTTATCCAAGATAAAGTCCAGTAGCAGAGAGGTAAAGTTCGAGTATATCCCCAATCGTATTGAGCGTGCATAAAGCAGACATCCCCATTAAACCCTTTCCAATCGTTTACATATTTCCAAGAGAAGATGGGGATCGTGGAAATAACTCCCCACCGAAAGGGAAGATTCTCTCGTGATAGAGAAGTTACGAAAAATATTCTTGAAAACATTTATTTTGTGATTGAAATAACTCCAAATTAGGATGGTGAAATTGAAATATTATTTTTCTTTGTAATTGAAAAAATAGTCCAGATTGGATAAATTCTTTCCTGTTCGGAAGTGGATTGAGATTGACCTTTATCAGTTGACTTCCCATTGTAGTGCTTTTCAATGCTGGAGGTGACTAATTGTCGATGTATCATAGACAAATCCCACTTCCCATTATGGGAGTGGTCTAGGATAGTCATACTTCTCAAGGGCCACTGAAAGTAGTGGTCAAGTAGAATGGTCCACTGCACCAGGAATTAATTCTTTCGAAGTTCACAGCCAGAGTGTCAAGAACTGCTTTGGAGGCTGATGCGTGATTTACATTCCTCGAGGGTTATACATTCTCCAGGTTACACCTCTGCCTGAGGAATGGTCTGTGGTGGGAAATGGTCCCACAAGATTCCTCGAGGGCGCACTCATTCCTCCGTGTTACACTTTGTTTAGTGCCTGAGGAATGGCCTGTGGTGGGAGGTCCGTCAAGAATCATGAAAAATTCTGCATGTACCAGAAAACCGTATGGGCCCACATCGCCATTGTGACCCTAGATGTCACATAACATCAGGATTGGCATTATGGGGGTATTTGTGTGCTAATTGGCATGTGTGTGGCATCAACTAGGGTCTTGTGCCTAACGTTTTGCATATGAGGCCCAACATTCCACCTAGGAGACTCAATGTCACCCTAGAAGGGCATGACATCACCTCTAAAAGTGATTTTAGGGTTTAATTATTTGAATGTGTAAAAATGGATTTTCATGTAATTTGGCCATGTTATCTTTGATGACCTAATTTTAATTAAAGGTCATGGGCATTGTATAAATAAGAGAGAAAAACTCTATTTTTTCATCATTCATTCATCACAAGGTGGTTCCGAATGCATGCCTTTTCAAGGGTTATTCGGGCTTGAAATTTGTGGCCAGCTTGGAGAGGCATTTTTTTGGTGTATCTTGGCTATTCTTTATTGTGGATGATCTTCAACTAGGGTTTATGCTTGATTATTCTTGGTGAAGTAAGTAGAAAATCTGCATTTCATTTACTTTGATGAATGTTTGTCGTAAGCTTTACTTATTTCATGCCTAAGATTATGAAATTGCTGTTGCTTGAAACCTTAGGGGAAAAACATATGTTGTTATCTTTTTCTCTACAATCTTCCACTTGTTAAAGATTGCTAAAGAACACCTACTTAGAAGTAGATCTTAGAGCCCTACCACGCACTCTAGTAACCCTACCTCACTTTCCTTTGTATATTTTACTTCAGATTTGTCTAAGGAAAAAGGGAATCGCTAGGGCCTAAGCTTACTTACTTTCTAGCAATTACCCTTTAAGGACTTAGATGTTCGAGGTCTTAGGTTACTAACACCTCCCCATCTTATCCATCCCTTAGATTAAATATTATCAATGACTTTCCTCTAAGATTTGTTGTTGTTAGTATTGACTCCAATACCCTAGAAGGCACTAATCTCTCGCTACAAGTGTTGATTGATCAAACAATTTTCAGAACATCTTCTTTTGAATACCCAATAACTTCTACCAACCCTAGGCTATCCCCGCCTAAAGTGATTAACTGTTGTTGTTGCAAAGACGCCAACCACCTTAGAAGTGACATCTCAGGTTAGCTAGATCTGCTAAAATTGCTTGCACCATCGGAGCATCAATCGGCATAGTCAACCTATCATTCATATTTTATCAAAACACATGAAGATGGGCTTATCATTGCAATTTTATTCATATTGTAAATTTTTGTACCGCTACAATTTCATATCAGGTAGTATAAGATTCAAGTGTTTATTGTCTTATGAAGCATTGATTATCATTTTGAAATTTTAAAGTGACATTTTTCTTTATAAAATTGTTCTGTAAGGTAGGTACACAATAATATTTTCTTTCTTCATCTTTAATAAGACATAAAGAACCTTTTAAAATTGAGTGATATGTGAGAGGGAGGGACTTTCTGTAGACCATTCTTAGCCTTCAAACCCTCGTCACCGGGGACGCCTTCCCTGGGTAATTGGACATACTCCTAACAAAGTGGGTACCTATTAAGGTGACAAAGAGGCCACCCCAAGCATTTAATTCTGGCCCACTTGCCTTGGCTTGGGCAAGTACAAATTGTGTAATAACATTTTGGTGCCATTCGCACTCCAAGGAACACCGAGTCAATATTCCTCAACGCCACTTTTTCAAACGTAAGCCTTTCCCTCAAAAGCCTTGATCTTACAAAGCTTACCTGGCGACTCCATCGAGGTTGATCCCCTCGTCCCTTTGATAGTTTCAAGAAAATTATCTGGCGACTCCACTAATGACGACCCGTAGCGGACGTCAATATACACCTTATTATCCTTTAATTCTTGTTGTCCCCATGGCCCCTCCTAAATGGGCTCCTCAAGAACTCTTTGACCCTCTAGAATTGGCAAGTATCCAAGGAGGATTACATGATCTCCCGAAAGATGCAAATTCCTGGATACCCACATTTGCAAGGGAAACCAGGGCCATTGGTAACACACATTGGACTAAGTTTTGTGAGAGTTGCGTGTTCCATTTGTCGGGGAAGGAACACCCTTACACTTTCATGAGACCTTTTTTTGCCTCACTCACTGGAGAGGCTAGAAAATGGAGCACAAAACTCCCTAGTAAAAGTATCAAAACCTGTGAAGATTTAGAACGAGTTTTCTTGAAGAGATGGGGTATGGAGGAAAATATGGCTTCCCTTTATTCCCAATACCTCAAAATCTGCAAACAAAATAATGAAGATGTTAGGGAATTTAATGATAGGTTCAACAGCCTAATTGGCTGACTTGAGCCCAACTTTCATCAAGAGGACGCTATTCTTTAACACTATTTAAATTCCCTTCAAGGAGAATTATAATTTACCCTAAAAAACCTATCTCCTCTAAGCTTAGAGGAAGCACAAGATGTTGCTTGCCCGATTGAAGAAAATCTTAAGCTCAGCGATTCCATTCATCAAGTCAACTTTTGAACAATGATGACATCTTGGAGTTGAATAAGGAAAGCATGGCTTCCCAGAGATTCTAGAGGTAGAAAATAAAACTTTCCCTAGGAAATGGAGCACGGGTTTCTCAAACATGAAAGATGCTTCCTTATTTTCACAACAAAATGAGCCCCCTGAGGATTTGAATTTTGATCCCTCCTCAAGATACCTTTGGAGATCTTGAGGTTGGACATATTGAATACTTACCTTCACAAATCGATGAGGAAGATGATTGTGAAGAGGAATTCCCCGTTGTCTACCATGTTGGGAGCATGGGAACGAAATATGGAGAACCTACACCTTTTTATGTTACCCTCCAAATCAACGATTTACTTCTCCATAACTGTGTTTTTGACCCAGATACCCCTAGAAACATTATGACCGAGAGGGTTATGTACCAACTAGGTCTCAATATATCACAACCAAACATACAAGATGGTTTCACACGAGGCATTATCAAAGACCTAAGTGTTGCCTTCCATGCTTGCCCTGATGTCTCTTTCAAGATCGATGTAATAGTGATAGACACTTTAAGTAGCTGGGAAATTCTACTCTGCAAAGACTTGATAGAACAATTGACCGGGAGCTTCCAAGACCAAGGGTCCAAAGCTATTATACCTCACCCCGAACGAGGATTTTTTACCCTTCACAAGGAACTCATTGATGCAGAGCCTTCCACTTATGAGCAGGCTGCACAGCATGGAGTGTGGCAGGAGGCCATGATGGAGGAATATGCCTCCATTATGAAGAATGATGTATGGGAGGTGGTGCCCGGGCCAGAAGGAAAGAAGGTGGTTGGATCCAAGTGGATCTACAAGGTCAAGCATGCAGTAGATGGAAGCGTGGACAAGCACAAAGCCCGTTTTGTGGCCCAAAGGGTTTTCACAGCGAGAGGGAGTTGACTATGAGGAGACTTTCGCCCCAGTGGCCAAGTATTCCTCAATCTGAGCAGTCATATTGTTGGCAGCAGAAAAGGGCTGGCACATTCACCAAATGGACGTGAAGACTGCTTTCCTTAACGGAGTTGTTGAGGAAGAGGTATGTGTTCAGCAGCCAGAGGGATTTGAGTTAGGCAACAGAGAGACACATGTGTGTAGAATGAGGAAAGCCTTGTATGGGCTTGTTATCCCCTACCCTAGGGATAACTAAGGAGATCATATCTCGAGGCCCACAAGTCCTATACATGGAGTGTCGAGAGCCGGATGACTTGAGCATGGCCCCGGAGTGCCCCTCTTTTCTTCAGTGCAGCCCATTTATCAGCAGCAGCAGTATCCATCCCACCAGCCTGGTCCTGAAGTAGCAGTAAGTCTTGCTCCATGAGGTAATGAGTCCGGGTATCATGGTATGTGTCACTCTGATTATTGAAGCACTTGAATATGTTGCATTGAATTCTCCTTCATTTCATAACGTTTGCTTGAAAATTATGCTCTTTGACTTGTTCATACCTGGAAGGGTGACATTGTGCCCTAGTAAGTTGATCTCCCTTTAGGATGGCTTGCTACTAGGTGGGTCTTTGAAAGGTCATCGCCCGTTTCCTCCATACTTACCACTTTCCATCTTTATTCCTCTCATCTCCCCTCACCTTTGTTCAGGCATTGGGATTGGCCACACTAGGAAGGGTTGTACCTTGCCTTCTGGGAAGAAAAGGCTAAAGGCCCAAAGGGTAAAATTAGCTAGCAAGAGTTTAAAGACAATATTGAAACCTTTGAGATGCTTCGTCCAGGGATTCCTGAGAAAGCAATAAAGAGCTTCTCAATAAGAAAAGGGAACCCATAAGATAAATAAACACTCAAGGTACTAGTTGATGGATAGGAGGTCTCATCACGAGCCGGCCTATTATGACCATGGGCATGTAACGATATGACACTACCTCCTATCTTGTCACCAAACCAAGGTAGTGGCTCTTGGTGGCATAGCCAAGAAAAAGGGGGTCTCATCATGAGCCAGCCTTCTCATCTCCGTGAAATGTTTGTGGATAACGATGTCACCTCTGGTCATCAAGCCAGGACAGTGGCCCTCAACTTTTCCCTTGAAGCACAAAAGCAAAAGATCAAAATAGCTAAAGCTAAGAATAAAAGGCAATGAATGGGCTAGGAAACAATAGCATTTATGACAAGGTGCAATTTTCCCTCTACAAAGGCGCCCACAGGTAAGACCTACATTTCCCTGTTATTACTACACCCCATGCCCAAACACTTACCTTATGCCACCTCATACACTTACATGATGTGGATTGGCTTCCACCTGGGAAACACCCCAAACTTAATGAAGGTTAGCCCAATAGGACACCCTGAGACCTTCTCCAAACCTAACTTGTCAAATTGCATAACATCTTTGAGCATTTTTCTGGGTTAAGGGGGGTTTGATGCACATGTTTCGGTAATTTAATTATTGGATTTGATTTACATGCTATGATCACTGTGACTTATGAACCCCTGGAAAGCGTACTTGTTGTTGTTGCAAGATCTTGCCCGGTGAACAGGTACACGTGAGGGAATGATTAGCTCGAACCTTCATGGGGGCTTAAAGCCCACGAATGGATGTTGTAACCCCAGCCAAGGGCAAGAAGACATCAGAGATTTGCACCAGGAAGAAAGAAGGGCGTTGCCTTTAGAGGCACCCTGGCAGACCTAGACCCAAGGGGATCTTGCTCTTTCACATGGATGTTGGCCCTAGAAGACCCATGAAGTTACCATCATGACCATGGACGTCATCCAGAGCTAGGGTTTCCGTTTTGGAGGTGTTTATGAGCATAGTGGCATGTGTGGGCTTCATCTAGGGCCTTTGGAGGCCAAGCGCCCTACCTTTCAAGCCCAACGTTCCACCTAAGGGGCTCAATGTCACCCTAGAAGGGCATGACGTCACCCTTGGAAGTGTCTTTAGATGCTAATTAATTTTATTTACGTCTAAATCGAATTTATTTGTAAATTGGCTAGGTCGGTCTTTATTTGACCTAAAATTAATTAAAGGCCACCAATTTTGTAAAAATAAACATAAAGTACATTCATTTTCACACAACAACTCCTCACACAAGAGGAGAGGTCTGAAATTTGCACCCTAGTAAGGGCTATTGGCTGAAATTGTGAGGCACACTCTTGTATAAGGTTGATTTTTGCAAGTTGGATCAATCTTGGAAGCTTTTATGGTGATCTTGCGTGGTATTTTCATGATTATTCTTGGTGCAAGTAGGTAAAATCTGCATTTTTGTCATCTATGGAATGGTTTATGTGTGGTTTTAGTTGCTCATACAAAATTATGAAATTGTACGGTATACTTAATGCTTGAAGTAAGGAACTTAAATTGCTATCTTATTACTTTCTATTTGTCAAGCTTTTCATTGAATTGATCTAGTGGCTAGTGAAACCCTAGAGACCTAATTTGCTAGCACTCTAAGGTATTGACCTAGTTATCTTTGCCTAAGTTTTTATCCCACAAGAAGCCTAAGGAGAGCAAGGTGTTAGGGCCTAGAATTGCATACACACTAGTATCTTGTTTCTTGAGGAAAATGCATAGGGGAACTTAAGTTACTACTTCTCCTATGCACTCTCCCTCTTAGACTTTTGTGCACTATCAAAATTGATTTGCAGCCTTAGAAGAAGTCGTCCACTTTACTCTATAAGCCCTAAAAGGCACTAGTTCTAACCTCTCTCTTATTGAAGGATTGATTAAACACTCAAACACTCTTCTCCTAAGCTTTTACTAACTATCTCTAACCCTAGTTTAGCTTAAATTACTAATATATTTGTTGCTGTTACAAAAGATTGCTACAGCCATCTAACTGCAGCAAATTTTCTACAAAACTGACCTTTAATGCTAGCTAGACACTTCAAAAATTGCTTGCGATGATTGATTATCATTTTTCCTAGTTAAAGCTACCTTTTCATTGTCTTTTCAAGCAATTTTGAGGCATATTTCTTGCAGCTGTTATAAAATACTTAGTGTTGTTGTAAACTTTCATGTTGCTGCAATTTTATATCAGCCAGCACATATTTCAAAAGTTCATTGTCTTATCGAAGCACTAACATCATTTTGTACTTGAAACTGCCATAGTTTTGCTTGTTGTCTTGTTCTGGGCAGCTACACTTCAATTGTTACATTGCTTCATCTCTTAAGACATAAAGACCTTTTGATTTGAGTGACCAGTGAGACGGGGGTATTCTTGCATCCTTGTCTTAGTTTCATCAGCCCTTTAGGTCACTAGGGACGTCTCCTTTGGGGTAAACATAAGTTATAACATACTCCTAAACAGAAAGGGGTTTCCTATTAAGGTAACAGTGATAGGTCACCCCCTTGTTACACCAATCTTGTCTCACTTGCCTTGGGCTTTGGGCAAGTACAGATTGTGCGATACCAGGGCTCAAGCAAGCACCTCGGGCATGGTACTCGAGGATAGATAGCTACTTGAGGGAGATGGGTTTCCAACGGAGCGAGGTTGATCCAAACCTGTATTTTCTTGCAAGGGAGGTGCCTCTCATACTGGTGTTATATGTAAATGGCCTATTTCTGACAGGGGATGAGCAGTTGATTGTAGATTGCAAGGTCAACCTTGCAGCTAAGTTTGAGATGAAAGACCTTGGGTTGATGCATTACTTCCTTGGTCTGGAGGTCTGGCAACAGGATGGGCGCTTCTTCTTGGGACAGGGTAAGTATAAAGTGGAGATCTTGCGTAGGTTTAGGATGACAGATTGTAGGCCCATGTCCACGCCTGTAGTCACAAATTGGAGGAAGATGGATGCATCAGATTCAAAGACAGTAGACCCCACTATGTATCGTTAGTTAATTAGATCGCTCATGTATCTGGTCAATACTCGGCCAGATATCAGCTTTGCAGTAAACTCTTTGAGTCAGTTCATGGTGGACCTTGGGAGAGTACATTGGATAGTTGTGAAGCATGTGCTTCGCTACCTCAGTGGTACAGTGGAGTACGGATTGTTATATGAGAGTAGTGGTGCTGTTAAAATTAAGCAGCTACAAGAGCCATTCTCCGAGAGGATGGCATAAGACCCTAGCTGAGATCTAAGGCCCCCAGTGCACTCCTGGGGTTCTTGGTCTGGGACCAAGCAATTAGAGCCATGGCAAAAGACCCTAGTGAGGACCCCAGTGTATTGTTGGGGTTCTTGATGTAAGTCCCTAGATGTGTTCTAGGGCCCCTGGATGTGTTACAGGGAATCCTTGCTCGGTGCTTGGATTGATCCTTGGTTGTGTACCTTGGTGGATAAGACCCTAATGGTGATCTAGGGCCCCCAGATGTGTTATGGGGTATCCTAGTATGGGACCAAGCAGTTCTTGGTCAAAAACCAAGTTGTTTGATGATGTAAGTCCCTAGATGTGTTCTAGGGCCCCTGGATGTGTTCTAGGGAATCCTTGCTCGTGCTTGGATTGATCCTTGGTTGTGTACCTTGGTGGATAAGACCCAAGTGGAGATCTAGGGACCCCAGATGTGTTCTGGGGTATCCTGGTCTGGGACCAGGTGATACTTGGTTAAATGCCAAGACAAGATGATGTGTGATCTTCTTCTCTCTCGGGATGGTCCATGAGACCTGGGAGCAGTTAAGAAGGACTCACATTAGTGACATTCCTCTTATGTTGGGATGATAAAAGCTTATAAGTTATCATGAGACTTATGTGGACATCTTGCCATTGAAGAAGACCCCTTTGACTTTGTCTTGTTGCCTCCCCTTGCTTGGGCCACGTCCTCTTTAATGTCTTTTTTGGTGTTGGTCTTTTCTAGTCACTTTGACTTGTTGACTTTCTACTTAATATTTTTATTAATTAAAATATTAGTTATTTTTATTTTGTTTTTAATTGGGTTTTATTTAACTCTAAAAGATAGGGTTAATTTAATTAACCCTAACCCCCTTCCTAACCTATAAAAAGAACCTCACCCCTCGCTTATTTTTCCACACACACTACTCTTGGTCTGAATTTTGTTGCGGCCTCTCCTTTTTTCAGTTCTTGGTTAGGGTATGTTAATGTTTAAGCCATTATTATAGTTCTTTGCATTTCATTAGATAACAATAGCATAATACAAGATCACTAAAAAATACACAATCACAAGAGACACAGCATTTATCCTAGGAAGCCCTCTAGGGGAAGAAAACCTAGCAAAACTTCCTTATTATAGATAGCCAATACAATGCCAAGAGATCTCTTAAACTAATGCAGAAGATCCTCTCCCAGATATGCGCCACTCTCTCTCCTTCTATTAACTGCAATTCCGAAACTTGTCTCACAAATGAGCAAGTGAGTTGTGTGTCTAAGTGAGGCGCTAGCCTCCTTATTTATACAAGACTAGCACGTGTGAAGTGTCTCTTCACTGGCAGGGCCGACTTCTCCAACT
>SNQJ01S0027741.1:62870-78408 GCA_010110895.2 Picea sitchensis
TCAACGAGGTATGGTTGTTTGGTGGTACGGTTTCTCTTCTTGTTGCTGGTGGAGGGTACGGCTATCCTCTTTGGAGCTTTCTCTTGTCGTTTGAAGGGTGCGGCTACCTTGGCTTTGCTGGTAGAGGGTTCGACCCTCCTTGGTTTCTCTTCTTGCTGCTACAGGTGTCGTGGACCCCCTCCTAGCTCCTCCTTGTCTGTCGCTGATGCTTCCTAGGCTGACGCTAGGACTCCCCTTGGCTGCCACTGTCTTACGCTGTCGCTGGTGCTTTCTATTACAACCACCTTTCTTCTATTGTTGGTGCTACCCTCCTTGTTGTTAGAGTCACTGTTGAATTTTCACTATGCTAGGCTCAAGCATGAAGTTCATTCCAATTTTAGCATTTTACTTGAACCACAAACAATTGCAGTTACACCATAAACAAATTGTTGCAATAACCAAGATCACAAGAAGAAATACCATGCACAAGTACACAAGAAGTATCATGGGAAACCCTTCTCAACAAGGGAAGAAAACCCAGCCAATCCTTTGTTATATTCTTCAAGATAAAGACCTCCCACACCATAAACCTATCACACAAAAGGGTGCTCACAAAACCTAGAAGGCTAGCACCCAAGAGAGGTGTGCACTTCAGCCCTAGAACTTGTGCTTGCTGAAATTTCCAAAATCACACTTATGTTGTGTTTCCTCAATGGGGAATCCCCTTTTTTTATATTAGACTGGACACATCAAAAGTGGTGTCTATTGGCACAAAAGGACCGACCTCAATAACTCAAAATATAATTAATAATTACCATATTAATTATCTTTTACATTAATTATCTTTTACATTAATTATCTTTCACTTTATGGTGGGGCCGACTTGTACCCTTTACATCACAATTAGGGTTACATGTAAGTATGACTCTTAGACAATATAGCAAGGGATCTCACACAACCACTAGTGCTCAGCCACTAGGGGTACGTCTACCTGTGCTCTGCCACAGGGACGTCCAAGTCAACAGATCTCTATCTCACTACGTCTCACAGGAGAATCATCAGGATACATACTCACTAGGATCACGTCCACCTGTGCTCAGCCACAAGAACGTCCTACTCAACAAATCTCTATCTCACTGAGTCTCACAGGAGAATAATCTGGAGTATCACATCATCTCAACTCTCTGCACAGAGGAGAATAGTAAGCCCATCACATGGGCTCCTTCACCCCTCACAGGGGTACACATCGTTTCATCTCAAACGATACATCTTTCTCATGGGCATCTTCCCTTCTCAGGGGCACACAACGTTTCATCTCCGTCTCAGAGAGAACGACACACCCAACTCATGGGCATCTTCCCTACACAAGGACACACAGTGTTCCATCTCCGTCTCAAAGAGGAACTACACACCCATCTCATGGGCACACCCAACTCATGGGCTCTCTCTCAGGCCGACTCACTCAGTCTGTGTCCTGGAGGATGCCTCACGCAGTTGTGATCAACAACACTCCCTCTCAACTAATTTTATTCTAACTTAATAACCTAAACCAACCTAATTTATACCAACATACGTTATTATAATCCTTATGATATACATTAATAATAATATTATTATTACCATTTTACAAATTAACCCTAAAACTAGCATAATACTTTAATAATTATTAATATCATTTGGATATTTAAATTAAATTCCAAGATTAATTAATACCAACATATAATTTGTTACCACTAATACATCAATAATAATATTAATACTACTTTTTTAAAATTAACCCTAATTTAACCTATAAATTAGCATAAACATTAATAATAATATTATTATTACCATTTCACAAATTAACCCTAATTTATACCAACATACATTATTAAAATCCTTATGATATACATTAATAATAATATTATTATTACCATTTTACAAATTAACCCTAATTTAACCTTAAACCAGCATAATACTTTAATAATTATTAATATCATTTGGATAATTAAATTAAATCAATTCCAAGACTAACCTAATTAATACCAACATATAATTTGTTACCACTAATACATCAATAATAATATTAATATTACCTTTTTTTAAATTAACCCTAATTTAACCTATAATTAGCATAAACATTAATAATAATATTAATACCATTTGGCTTATTAAATTAAATCAAAAACCACTTAATATATTAATAAACAAAATCTTTATTAAATACTTATTTTTAAAAATCTTTTCAAACCTAGGGTTTCACATAGCCGACTTTAGGTTTCCTACACTCCTCATTAATATTTATTAGGGTTCCTCTCTTGTTTTTCCTCGGGCTTTTTTGTCCAGAAGATGGATCCTGTTGTGGATCCGAAACGTCGACAAGCAATTGAAAACACTGTGGTTCTTCAGATAAGATTGGTGTTGCTGAGAGGGAGTGTTAAAATTAAGCAGCTACAAAAGCCATTCTCTGGGAGGATGGCATAAGACCCTAGCTAAGATCTAGGGCCCCCAGTGCACTCCTGGGGTTCTTGGTTTGGGACCAAGCAGTTAGAGCCATGGCAAAAGACCCTAGTGAGGGCCCCCAGTGTATTGCTGAGGTTCTTGATGTAAGTCCCTAGATGTGTTTTAGGGCCCCTAGATTTGTTCAAGGGAATCCTTGCTCGGTGCTTGGATTGATCCTTGGTTGTGTACCTTGGTGGATAAGACCCTAGTGGTGATCTAGGGCCCCCAGATGTGTTTTGGGGTATCCTGGTCTACGACCAGGTAGTTCTTGGTCAAGGACCAAGCTGTTTGATCATGTAAGTCCCTAGATGTGTTCTAGGGCCCCTGGATCTGTTCCAGGGAATCCTTGCTCATGCTTGGATTGATCCTTGGTTGTGTACCTCGGTGGATAAGACCCTAGTGGAGATCTAAGGCCCCCAGATGTGTTCTAGGGTATCCTAGTCTGGGACCAGGTGGTTCTTAGTTAAATGCCAAGACGAGATGGTGTGTGATATGCTTCTCTCCCGGAATGGTCCATGAGACCTAGGAGCAGTTAAGAAGGACATGATCACATGAGTGACATTCCTCTTATGCTGGGATGATAAAAGCTTATAAGTTGTCATGAGACTTATGTGGACATCTTGCCATTGAAGAAGACCCCTTTGACTTTGTCTTGTTGCCTCCCCTTGCTTGGGCCATGTCCTCCTTAATGTCTTTTGTGGTGTGGGTCTTTTCTAGTCACTTTGACTTGTTGACTTTCTAATTAGAATTTTTATTAATTAAAATATTACTTATTTTTATTTTGTTTTTAATTGGGTTCTAATTAACCCTAAAAGGTAGGGTTAATTTAATTAACCCTAACCTCCTTCCTAACCTATAAAAATAACCTCACCCCTCGCTTATTTTTCCACACACACTACTCTTGGTCTGAATTTTGCTACGGCCTCTCCATGTTTCAGTTCTTGGTTAGGGTACGGCTGTTTGGTGCTACAGTTTCTCTTCTTGTTGCTGGTGGAGGGTATGGCTATCCTCTTTGGAGCTTTCTCTTGTTGTTTGAAGGGTGCGGCGACCTTGGCTTTGTTGGTAGAGGGTTCGGCCCTCCTTGGTTTCTCTTCTTGCTGCTACAGGTGTCGTGGCCCCCCTCCTAGCTCCTCCTTGTTTGTCGTTGATGCTTTCCTAGGCTGACGCTAGGACTCCCCTTGGTCGCCACAGTCTTAGGCTGTCACTGGTGCGTTCTGTTACAGCCACCTTTCTTCTATTGTTGGTGCTACCCTCCTTGCTGTTAGAGTCACCTGTGTATATTTTTGTTGCCTCTTGTGTTGTTGTCTTTCTCTTTTCAGGTGCCACCTGTAGGCTGCCCTAACTTACAGCCTAGTGCCCTTTTCTGGGTTGGATGAGGCAGCAATATAGCTGCCTATTTCCTATAGCATTCCAGCAATTTTTGGACAGTCTTGTTTAGGGTTGTTAGTGGTTTAGTTCAGCCACAAGTTTGGACAGTGTTGCCCTTTGTTTCAACCCTATGACTGCTACCCTAAGTTGCCTATTTGTTGTAGCAATCATATATCCTTTGGACAGTTTTGTTAGGGGTTTTATTCCAGCCTCTAGTTTGGTCATTGGGGTTTTTGTATCAGCCCTTTACTTATGTTGATTGGTCTTTGAGATATACCCAGTTCTTCTTGGCAAAACTGTCCACATAGACCATGATGATATCTACCCTTTAAGGGTTTGATCCATGACCTTTATAGTTTTTTCTGAGCATACAGAAAAGAGGGCAACAACAAGCATCTAAGGTAAATCTATTCTTTGTTTGATCAAGGTAATATTCAGTTTTTCTTTGCTAATTATCAGACCTATTTATGCTAATGTTCAGAATTGTTTTTATTACTAATGATCAGATTTCTTCATGTCCAGATCTAGCTTAGAATTGTTTTCTACATGTTCAGATCTATTGTATTATTTTTGTGATTGATCTACCTCAGAAATTTGAGTTTTGATTGTTGATCTATATCTACAGTAGTGAACAAATTTAAAAGAATATTGTTGTTCTAGTTTTTCCTTCATTTCTAACAGGCAGAGTGAGATTGGCAGACTTTACAGATGTTGATTGGGTAGGATGTGCAAAGGAAGGAAAGAGTACTTCAGGTTGTTGTTTCAGCATTGGATCGAGCATCTCTTCCTGGTTCAGCAGGAAGCAAAAATCAGTGGCATTAAGCTCTGTTGAGGTAGAGTACATGGTTGCTAGCTTGGCAGCATGTGAGGCACTGTGGCTTAGGAAGCTACTCTTGGGATTGTTCTGGCAAGAGCTAGAAGCTACTATGATTCATTGTGACAATCAGAGTTGCATCAAGCTCTTTGAGAATCCGGTGTTTCATGATCGTAGCAAGCCCATCGATATCAGGTATCATTTCATCCGGGATTGTGTACAGAGAGGAGCCGTGAGGCTTGATTACATATAGACTGATGAGCAAATGGCAAATATTTTCACCAAGGCACTGAACAGACAGAAGTTTGAAAAGTTCGGAGATAAGATGTGGTTGAGACAAAATCCCTTCCTCGCTAAGAGGGAGTGTTGAGATTGGATAGCAAGGAAGGTCTTCACCATGCATGGCTTCCTAGCATGGAGGAGGACAATGAAACTTATCCAAGTTGATGGGTTAATCTTTTTCTTAAAATTGTATTTAGGAAAAAGTACATTAAATTGGTTATATTTTAATGTTGAATTAATGAGTACTTTTTATAAAGTTAAAGTGTGAAATAATTTAATTTATGGTCTTTTAATCTTGATCATTGATCTCATAAGGTGTATGATGATCAATCTTGGCCCTCCATCCTTTTGGAGATAGGGTTTCTCAATTGCTCATTGAGTAAAAAGGAGAACAACTTGGAGAGGGGTGCATTATGCACAAGAGAGAGGCAATTTTCCGAAAAGAGAAAGAGGAGAATTGCTTGAGGGTTTGGACAGAGAGTTTGCAGGGAGACGGAGGAGGCTTTTACACTGAGATTGGAACACATCTTCAGCATTGCAGAGGTCTTTTCCTACAGATCTGATCAGGAGGATTTGCAAAAGGGGGGCATACATTTGTTGAGGAGGTTTTGTATTCGACTGGGATGATTTTATTGTAAGAAATCTCTATATTTTCCTGCTCAATAATAATAAAATCCAAATCTGCTGCACTAGTTTTCCCTCCAGAGATTTTCCAAGGACGAATTGTCCCAAAATTACTTGTGTACATGTGATGTGATTGCTGTTATCTTTTACTGTTAAGTTCCTGGTTATTATTTTCTGCTGTGTATTATTTATTTGTGAAGAAAACCTGGCAGAATCAATTAACAGAAAAATTAATTGATTTAGTGAACTAGGTTTGAAGAAATTCACAGCCCCTCCAGGGCAGTTTTTTGTAAAGTTAGGAAAAAAACATTAGATTTGTGGTTTATTGGAACAAATCGTGAGTCTGCCAATATTTTCAGAAATGGCCAATTGTTTCAGGTTGACTACTCATTTTGGCTTGGACTCACCAATCGAGTCCTACAATACTGATATGATTACATTTCCTTGAGTCGGATGCTTTACAAAAGGAGAGCAATGCTGAAAATCTCACTCAGAGTTAATGACACTTACTTCAGTTTCCACCACAGGCTCAGGAAACCTCGAGTACCATGCAGGATCTTCCTCCTGCCAAGGACAAAAGAGTTCCACTTTATGTAACTCTACGCAAGATCTGAATATTACGCAATATTTCAGACTAACATGCAATTTCCTGCTGATTAGAAAGTTACACAGACAAGATAAGAAAGCAACTAGACACAATGGAAAAGTAGGATCATTATCACCTCCAAGATTTTGACAAATAGCCTCATTGCCTCTGTAGAAGCCAGATTACCAAGGCCGTTCCAGCTGCAAAAAATAAGTCCATTGCTCCTTTTGATTAAACAGTGTAATAAAGGACACAAATCTTCGAGTTACAAAACCCATTTCCGTTACTTCACTCATAATTAACGCTCTTCCTAAATCTTATATAATAACATGCATATTATAGACGGAGAGTGTGATCATACTTAACCCCAGAATAACATCTCTGTATATGAGAAGATTTATGAGCACTAGACTAACAAAATCAGGCTTACCCACTCAAGAGTCAATATTTACAAATGCTACACCTTTTGTAGATAACTACTAAAACAGGGTAATGCAGGGTGAATTATAAATAAACAGTTGTGTATTTAGCCAGAAATTTTTACTTATTGACCTACTTACATAACACATTTACCTGGGATGAGTTTTGTTAAGAGGTGCACTAAGAAAATTATATTTTTTCAACATCGTACACAATTTAGATGTTCACCACCTCGTATTAATTTGACTAGTTGAGAAACAAGATTGGTTCTTTCTTGTACATGTCCCTTAATCTCTGAAAGTGATGAAACCAATGGCTGCGTTTAACCACATGTCTGGACAAGCGAGGTCAAACCTTAGCATATGGGAGTTACTTTCAAGTAGGTTTTTAATCTCCTATGTGTTTTTATATTTGTGGCTCTAGTTTAGAAATAAGTCTTCAATCTTTCATGTGCAGGATCCTTAATAACTAAAAGGGTGAAACTTGTAGCAAGTGGAAATGGCTGCTTTTAGCTACACATTAGGACAAGAAGCATGATCAAGGACTTGCCAGGTTGGTGAAATCAGGACACTGATATTGCCTCCACCAGGATTCAAGTTTCCCCATTGACATGTTTAGCCCTTCAGGGGTGCTTGTGCTTGTGCTTGTACTTGCGTTTACAGTTGAGGCCAGGTGCAAGTCCTAGGCAATTTTGGTGGAATAGAATTCCCCCCTACCCATGGCTTCTTAGCTGAAGGCTTTTGGGTTCACTGTTATACCCATGTCTAGGCCGATAATATCAGATCGGGTACTTATAGGGCACAGACCCCATTGGTCGCCATAGAGTGATGAAGGGAATCCAATAGAGAAATAACAAAAAAGAAAAAACAGAAGCATGGTCAGATGATGGTATAGGCTAGTGATTTTCAAGTATGATATTGAATCTATGTTGTTGAATGTTGATTGCTCTTGGATTATGATGATTTACAATTTGTTTTGGAGACTGCATACCAGTTGGTTTCTATTTGTCTCTTCTGAATGATGAAAAAGAATAAAATTTTACAACTATTTTGCTCAAAAATTTATAAGCACTAACCAGGAAAATTTTGTTAGAACAAATGACCATTTAGTCTTAGGTGTTGGGTGTTTATATTTTAAAGTTATATAAAACAACTAATGTTAGGTTGAAATTACAAAATAATGTAATGTACTAATTTAATGTGAGTGATAATGTTCATTATTAATGATTAGGTCAGCAGTTAGAACAACCATCACATTCATCGGTTGAGTAAATGATGTTGAAATAATGTAACTACAAAGTGTATTCTTATTATTATTTGATATATTATTCATTGGAACAATCCCCATTGTGGATTGATCATGTCGGCTATTGTAAAAGGACCAAATCCCCTTTTGCGGATTGGTCATAATATAATTGTATTAGGCAAAAGAAGAAGTCGGCCCCAGAATATATCAAAGAGGCCCCGGAATATAATAAAGGTGGTTATAACCACCCAGGAGAAGAAGTCGGCCCTGCCAGTGAAAGGACACTCCCACACGTGCCAGTCTTGTATAAATAAGGAGGCTAGCGCCTCACTTAGACACACACTCACTTGTTCATTGAGAGACAAGTTTCGGAGCTGCAGTTGGAGAAGAGGGAGAGCGAGAGGTGCATCTTTGGGAGAGGACATTCTGTACTTCTTCGAGTTATCTCTTGGCATTGTATTGACTATCTATATTAAGGAAGTTTTGTTGGGTTTTCTGCCCCATGAGGGTTTCCCAGGATAAATGATGTGTCTCTTGTGATTGTGTATTTCTCAGTGATTCTATCTTATGCTATTGTTATCTATTGAAATGCAAAGAACTATAATAATGGCTTAAACATTAAAAAATGAGACCATCCCCTTTATTGTTGAAATTTCACAAATCATGGTAAGCAGATTCTGATCTCAAAGATGTTGATGTTTGTAGCATCGGACATGTACTTCACATCGGTTTTGTGTCTAAATGTGGAATTCGTCCTTAATACCTCTCAGGACTTGGGAGATTCACTTTAATAAAGTGATTATTAAAGTACATGTACTTTTGTAATTAATGTAATTTAATTTAAGTCAAATGCCTAAGTATTTGGTATTAATAAGTTAAATTAAGTCCTAGCCATTAGATCATAAAGTGAAGGTGAGATCTAATCTCAACCATTGATCACTTTGGAGACCTAGGGTTTTGGATTTAGGGTAAACTCAAACGCAGTCTAAGTGAGAGGAGGAGACACATAGGAGATTTAATTGATTGGGTGGAGAAGGACTTTCATCCAAGTATGCAGGGGCAGGGTCCAAGGAAAGGAGCAAGGGTCAGCGAAGGAGTCGCAGCCAGCAAGACCGAAGGACAGATCTTGAGGTGTGTTAGGCTAGGCTATCTTGTTGTTTTGTATCTTTCTCAGGTAGGCCATTATCCTAGGACAGAAGCCCAGATTTTATATTAATAAAATCAACAAGGTACTGGTTTTTCCTTGGACGTTTTTCTAGGAGTATTTACCCAGAAAATTACATGTGCAAATGTGTATGGTTTCATGTTGTGCTTCCGCTGATTTATTTATTTAGATTGTTAAAACTCAGCCGTCTTTTTAGTCGGTAAAATCTGCTTAAAAAGTTTATTACAGCAAGGGTTTGCTAGGAAGTAAATTGTCGGGTGCTGGATCTGAAATTTAACAAAAGAACACCTAAACCCTAGATAGTTTAAAACTGAAACCCTATCAAAACTGCAATCTCTGAATACTAGATTTTACAAACACATGCTACTGGAAACACTAACAGAAAATACACAGAAAACCGAATTCCCAAATCTGTATCACTGTTTTATTAAATCTGATAAACAGTAAACGATAATGACATAGCCTATAGCTCAAAAACATAAACTCACTAACCATCCCAGTGGAAGACCCTCTCACTCATTTATAGACTAGAGGCTAGGTTTATAATGAATGAATTCCATGCCTGTGATGCACCTAGGTTAGAAGACTAAACCCTAACCTTAATCTAGCCTATAATAGTGTGCCTCCTGCATGAGTAAAACCCCCTAGGATAGAGCACCAAGCAGAGTAGAAGCCAAGCAATACGCATGCATCTCTCTCCTGTGACCTAACTATTTCTGGAAACTTACCTCATACGTAACACAGACTAAAATAAGAACAGCAGCTAAACTAGAAGTAAACTGCACTTTCTAATTGTGGAAAAACAACTAAATCAAGAACAGAGGTTAAATCTGGAAATAAGTTAAGATTGCCACCTGCATGCATGCGTCCTATACCCTCCTACATAGATGCATCTCCTCCACAGTATGCTATGCAGAGGAACCAAGACCAAACACTTCCATCAATGCACTGTACAGATCTTTCTTCGCTGCTGCACCATACTCGAGCTGTACAGACCTGCAATAAGTGCACCCCTGCTGGAGAATACTATCTGAGTTAAACAAGGTAAAAAATCTAACACTCCGTCTTAGGGCGAAAAGTGTTCTTCCCCAAACCCAATCTCTCCTTGAACATCTCGAACTTCACCTTTGCCAGGGGTTTAGTAAAGATATTTGCAACCTGAGAATGTGAAAGAACATACTCTAGAACCATTGCTCCCCTCTAAACCCTATCCTTGAGAAAATGGTGCCTGATGTCAATGTGCTTGGAGCGGTCATGGAATACTGGATTCTCAAAGAGTTAGATACAACCCTGATTATCACAGTAGACCATAGTAGGCTCCAAGATCTCACTTGTCATCTCTTCTATCAGCTTGCGAACCGAAATGGCTTCACAACTAGCAGTGCTTGCTTCCATGTACTATGTCTTTACTGAACTCGATGCCACTGAATCCTGCTTCCTATTGTAACAAGATATCATTGTTGAACCCAAACTAAAGCAAAAACCTAAAGTACTCTTCCTGTCACTAGCATCCCTTGCCCAATCAGAGTCAACAAACACATGTAGCATCAACTCACCATCTCCTGCATACCTCAGACCATAATGTATTGTGCCCTTCAAGTATCGGAGCACATGTTTTGCAGCCACCCAGAGAATCTATCTCAGATCAACCATATACTGGCACAAAGTGTTCATTGCAAAACATATATTTGGTATGGTATTAACCAAATACACCAAAGATCCAATCAAGTGTCTATACACCAAAGGATCTACCAAAACTGAATCCAAGTAAGGATGCAACTTCAGATTTGGTATGATAGGAGTGGCCAAGGGTTTACAATCCATCATTTGAAATCTTGTCATTATCCTCACTGTGTACTTTCCTTACCCAAGGAAAACCTAACTTGTACCCTTCCATACCTCTAGACCCAAGAAATAGTGCATCAATCCAATGTCCTTCCTCTCAAACTCACGTGACACTCTCCCTTGTACCATGCAATGAGCTTCTTTGAACTCCATGCAAGTATCATGTCATCTACATATAGGACAAAAACAAGCATATCAGATCTATCGAATGAGTAATAAATATTGGGATTTGCAGAAGCTTTGGTGAAGCACAAACGTACATGTACTCATCAATCCTAGAGTACCAAGCACGTGATGCCTACTTTAGCCCGTAAAGGAATTTCATCAACCTACACACATGGGTCTCTTGCCCATGCACCTCAAACCCTCTATGTTGATTAATCTATACTTCTTCAATCACACCATTGAGGAAGGTTGTCTTTACATCCATCTAATATAACTACCAACCAAAAACTGATGCTAAAAATATAATAGTCTTGATAGAAGTATACCTAGCAACTAAGGAAAAAGTCTCCTCATAGTCAACTACTTCTCTCCGAGAGAATCCTCTCACTGTGAACCGAACCTTGTACTTCTCTATGCTACCATCTGCTACATGCTTCACCTTGTACAACCACCTGGAATCAACAAATCATTTCCCCTCTGGTCTAGGCACAATCTCCCACACATCATTCTTAATGGAGTTGTACTACTCCACTATGGCATCCTACCATACCTACTCACCTACTACCTCCTCGTAACTAGAAGGATCTACATCGGTGATGGAAGACAACAGTGAAACAAAACTAGAAAAATTATTAGGATGATGACTTACTCAAAAATAATTCTATGGAGAACCAACTTGTTCCTCTGCCTCCTACAATGTTTAGGTAAGCCTCCTAGGCCTCCTAGTTGTACTAGGTGGTCAAGTTAGGTTTGTACTTGTAATAGAACTTGTTTGAAATGAACCTAAACTCCCTAAAACCTATGGATCAACACTTGGGGAAGCAAATGTTGTCTCCTCCTTAATCACTACTAGAAGCTCATGGGACCTAAAAGACCATGCATCCTCATCAACTTTCACATCTAGGCTCACTACAATCTTCCTCTAAGATGGAACATAGATCTTGTAATCCTTAGAGGACTCAATGTAGCCAATTAGAACACCCTTCAAACTGGAGGGTTCAAGCTTTGTACTCTTCTCCACTAAAACATGAATGTAAACTAGACTCCTAAACACCTTGAAATGAGAAACATCAAGTTTCTCCCCTGTGAAAGCTTCCTCTAGAGTCTTGTCCTTCAACACTTTGTGAGGACACTTGTTTAGTATGTGGATTGGTGTACAACATGCTTCTACCCAAAGAAACATACACGGATCTAAGTCATGAAGCATAAAATTAGTAGTATCTTTATGCAACCCCATTCTCTACAAAAGGAGTCAAAACCATTGAAGGTATACTCCCCTACATTCTTTGATCTCGGTACCTTGATCTTCCTACGTGTCCAGTGCTCAATAAGAGCTTTGAACTCTTGGAACCTATTAAAGACGTCATCCTTGCTCTTGGTAAAATATATCCAGGGTTTTCTAGAAGAATCATCAATGAAAGTAACATAAATAAAGAGTACTTGTCAATAAAGTTGATGACATGGGTCCACAAACATCTAAATGAATCAAATCAAGAATCCCTCTTGATTTGTGCTCACTGCTTGGGAAACAAGCCTTGGCATGCTTGTCGAGTGCGCATCCCTTACACACTCCTCTCCTCTCCACCTTGAAATTAGGAAATTTAACCACCATATCTTTCAAACGAGGCAAAGATACATAGTTTGGGTGATTGAATCGTTTGTGCCAAAGCTCACACACATTGTCACTACTAGTCAACAAGGCTCTTTACTTCATGGGATCTGTTGGAAATCTATAAAAGCTCACACAAATTGTCACTACTAATCAACAAGGCTCTCTACTTCATGGGATCTGTTGGCAATCTATAAAGGTGACCTTCTCTAACTCCTCTGGCCAAAACTCGACCACAATCAAGGCTATGAATTATGATGATCGCTTCTAGATCATCAAACTCAGCCTACACTTCAAATCGTTTAGACAAGAAACTGAAAGTAGACTTTTAGTCATACCAGGAACATACAATACCTATAAAAGCTCCAAAACTTCTCCTACTAGCATGTAGAATGAAATAGAATCCAACCTAGTCACTGGGTACTTGCCATCATCACCAAGGTCCATCGTTCCTCTAACTTGAAGAAGGTCGATATGTTTGTTGTCATATGTATTGAAGCTCCATTGTTAACACACCATCCAACACCTAAAACTGTGTTGATGGAAAGGTGTGACACCATGGCAAAGGTTATATCTAAGCTTGGTAGTCGACTTGTCCACACCTGAAGTTTCTACACTTCCTACAAATTATTTATGTTGATGTTCTTGCTAACCTTTCCCGAATCTTGCTTTCTTCCCTCCTTTTTTCACCTTCGCGATGAGGGATAAGTCTGGTACATTCTCATAGTTGGCTAAAATTGTCTCTAATCTCATCTCATCCTCGACAAAGGCATCCCACAAGCTTTTGAATGAAGGTAGCTTCTCACGAGCACATATACACTGTACAAAATGATGCCAAGATGGATTGAAGCCATTCAAACTAATCTAAACTAACTCATTCCCTTCTACCTTGTCGACAAATACAGCTAGTTGATCTCTTG
Source organism: Picea sitchensis (assembly GCA_010110895.2). Classification (NCBI taxonomy): domain Eukaryota; kingdom Viridiplantae; phylum Streptophyta; class Pinopsida; order Pinales; family Pinaceae; genus Picea; species Picea sitchensis. The sequence goes on from SNQJ01S0027741.1 coordinate 76,374, forward strand.
ACTCTGTGACCTTCATCAAATAGCTAGCTACTGTATCTATCTTGCTCATGCAAGTACTAGTCAATTTGTTCTTCAAAAGCATTCTCCTGGACATGTTCTCACTCTGGTACAAGGTGACCATGTCAGTATGTATCTCCCTAGCCATTTGCTTCTATGCAATGTGATGGATTAGATGATCCTATTGATATTATGGTAGATGCGGGAGGTATTTACCTCCACGTGTAACCCTGACGAGAATAGAATATTCCGRGAAGCAAGAAGTAACCCTAAAGCATTGAACATAACCCTAGAAGACAAGTTGGCTCAAGGAAATAATTAATATTAAGTATTTAGTCTCCAGAATGAGAAGTCGGCCCAGACAACTCAGGAAACAATATAAATACAAGTAGCCAGAMCTCATTTTATACACGTTGCTCAGAATTTCAGCTGGGAAGAAGTGCGCACTGCAAGAACTAGGCTAGTGCGCAAGTCTAGGGAGCAGTTGYAGCCRGCAGCTGCCACAATCTGGTTTCTTGGTCTAAGCTTGGACTTTCTGTTGGTTATGGTTGGACTTTTTGATCAATCTTGGTTATCTTTATGCATTAGCCTTGGTTGGCTATTGGTTTGCTTCCGGAATCATTCTTTGTCAAGGTTAAGGTGCTCGGGGGTGGCTTCGGCCTATGGTTGGGTGACAATATTGCTATATTGTCTATGGTTAAACAAGCACATCCAATATTCTAACAGATCCTTCACCTAATCCAGAACGATTCATTTCACTTGGACCATTTTCCTATTGTGGTCAGCCAATCCTTGGGATCTATGGGAAGTACAAACTTCTTCTCCACAAGGTACCATAATTCAACCTCTTTCAAGAGATTTTGCAACCTACACTTCCATGGAACAAAGTTAGAAGGATCCTCCAACATATGACAATCTCAGAGACTATGACTGGTCATAACTGCAAATCTTCAAACAAACATGAAAATAGATCAACAACAATGAATCAACCCCACAACCTCTTACAAATGTGGATCACCTTTCTTGTGCATAAAAAAAAACTCCAATCATTGGATCAACTAGGACATCACACCCCACAACCCTTCTCAAGTTCTGATCTACTACACTTACTGAAGCTCGAGCATCCCACCCTTGAAACCCTCTAACAACTCTCGCTTACAAGTTGCAGTCCTATCTATTACAACAAAATCTAGCACCCCCGAATAATGTAAAGACTTAAGCATCAAGGGGCTAGTTTTGAGCAACTTAGGAAGGCTACTCACTGTCACCTCAGTAGCTCTTCCTCTCTCTTTTGGTTGGTTCTTCTCCAACTAAAGGGGGGCTTCCCTAAAGATAGTGTTGACCGCCTATTCAACTAGGGGTCAACTCCATGTGCCATGAAGATATGCATCATCAGATGAACATATGTCAAAGACAGTTTGGTTCTACTGGGCAATTTATGCCTCCAGCACAAATTTTTGTAAACGGAATTTCCGCACCCCTGCGTGGGTTAATAATGTAATAGGTCTGCATGGATCATAGTTAGGTCAAGTACCTTGGGATGTTTTCATTGGGAGAGTTCCTTTCACCAAGGGTTTTTTATCCTCAGGTTATTAATTAGGCTTTTCAACCTTATTAATTTCCCTTGAGTTTTTCCCTCACACCTGCAATAATTCCTCCAAAGTGGTGAAAGGCATTCTAATGGTCTCATCCTCTGGTAGCTATTGTTTAGGAATGATGTAAATGACCATGCAAGACATCATAGAAAGTTTCGCGAAATTTTGTCTAGTCTAGATAGGTTTTTTTTAATTAATTAAATTTAATTAATTTTCCTAAGGTTGGGATTTTAATTATTTAATTAATTAATTGTTTTTGAGCAATTATTGTAAAAACTAGGTCCTTGGGCTTTTGTTAGAGGTATTTGTGCTCAAAAGAATGGAAAGGCACCCCCTACACCCTTGGACCAAGTTTCAGCTCAGTCGAACAACTTGTACAAGGTGTTTGTCCACCCGGAATGTCAGTTAGTCAAAACAGCAATTTTTATTGCTAAGTATGACAT
>SNQJ01S0027741.1:81489-124646 GCA_010110895.2 Picea sitchensis
AGAAGGAAGAGGTTCCAGTCAAGGTGACAGTGTGGACTGTGAACCTAGGCATTGTGCCTCCAAGGACACACTAAGTGAGCTGGACTTTACTCACGTTTGCAAGTGTGTATTAGGACAGCAACAGATAGGATTGTTGAGGCTATGGAGTGGGGGCTCTAGGTGATGCTTGAAGAGTAAGCCTTAACAAAACATGTGGTTGTAGAAGTGGTGAAAATATGAATGGTGTGGGAACGAAAAGGTGAGGAAAAACCCCAAGACTAGTACCTACCAAATCTTGGAAAAAAGAGTCGAAAAAGGCATGGATCTAAGAGGGCTAATGCATGAATGTGTAAGGCAAATAAGGGCTGCTATGCATGCCACAAATCAACCTTAGCTTGCTGGAAATTTATGCAGAAAATTATCCTTGGAGAGCTAGGATTGCTACTCTAAAACAAAGCCATGAAGCTGATGTTATAATGGTTCAAGCAAAAACCTAGTTTGTTAGATGCAAGTTTAATATAACAACAATGAACATAAGGGGGATTTAATCCTCACATTACATTATCCAAAAGATAGATTCTCCATTACAAGGCCTTCATGACTAGTTATAACGTTTTCCTACAAAAATTAACATGTGAAAGAATTGCAAAAATAAAACCTCACATAAAATAGATGCAATACCTCCAATCTTCCATTAAGCTTTATGTTGAGGCCTCAACAACCCCCAAGTCCACCAACTTGGGGGACCCCCACTTTAATTTTGAAATCAAGCCTTTTAAAATATGCTCCGCTTTCTTAGACCTTATTCTTTTGAGCTTAATTAATAGCTGCCTGCTGATGATTAGACTGATTCTCAAGGAATGCATGTTTGATTGTTTTATTTCATACTGATCTATGACATCTGCATTATTGAGTCAGTTTGCATCACAGATTCTCTGCTCCTGCATTTGTCACTTTGCTTGGATATCAGGATCATTCATGATCTGGTTGAGCTGAGGATGATGGATGTGTTTCGGGAGGTATATTTGTAGAGTTTTGGCTCTTATACTTTCTTATTGATCACATGTAAAGTACCATGTTCCAAGTTTCAACCAACAGTCGTCATTTATTTCTTAAGCAGCAAGCACATGAAAGCATCTTTTCATCTTAGGAGACTTCGTGATTGGTTGTACTGGAGGGTTGACTATGTTGATATTTCTTGTATGACTGCTCACTTGGTGGCATGGTTACATTGGTTATTCGAGTATGCTGATTGATCATGGCAGTTTTGACAAACCTACAAAATAAGAGTTTTTGGGCTTCGATAAAAAAAAAAAAAAATTAAAGAGAGAAAAAAGAAAGAGGTGATTTTTTTTATTTTTGCTGGTAGTTGTTGTCCTTCGTATATGCTGTTATGTGGCAGATTTTGTCCTTGTATTTCTGTTGTTTTTATTTTCAGATGTCAGTTTTGTTGTTTGTTGGTCGTAGGTCAGCCTGTAGGTTGCCTTGCTTTGCAGACTTCCCTTTATTTCAGCTGCTGTCATGTCTTAGTTTGCAGTTTTGTTGTTTTTCCTTACTTTATGTCAGCATATAGATTAGTTTCTTTCATAATAAATGCCTCACATGTGTGCAGGTCTGTCATTTCCTTTATTGTCATTCAATTTTTGTTTACAGTTAGTTATTTGTTGAAGTCAAACCCTTGAGTATGAGGTCATTAGTACAATCAACATTGCCTTGTGCTCGTGTCCAAGTCAAGCCTGGATGTGGGAGCCATTCTTTCCACTATGTGAGTATTGAGTCTGCTAGGTGGGTAGTATTGAAGAGATAATAGGATGAGTCTTTAGTCACCTGATTGTCTTGTCTTTTCAGTTATTGCATCAAGTCATCCTCTTCAGTCAGTCAGCTCCTCATCTAGCCTTAGGGATATGGTGCCCTTTCTTGTACTTCCTATTTTTTGCTTCGTGCTAAGGGAAAGGTTTTCATCATTGCCTTCACAAGATCCCAATCTTGTGTAACAATTGGAAGTTTCTACCACTGTCATTCTCTTCAGTCAGTCAGCTCCTCATCTAACCTTAGGGATATGATGCCCTTTCTTCTACTTCCTATTTTTTGCCTCGTGCTAAGGGAAAGGTTTTCATCATTGCCTTCACAAAGAAGAATGAGTTCTAAACCCTAAGGTGCAAAGCCTCTTGGGCCTTAGGACTAAACCTTCAAGAAAAATATCCCTAAGGTGCGAAGCCTCTTGGACCTTAGGTGCGTTTTCCCTCTTCTAGATGATATAAGTCAAGGATCAAAGACTAGGATCAAAACCCTAAGGTGCAAAGCCTCTTGGGCCTTAGGTTCTTAACCCTAGCAAATAATGCTTTCACAAAACTTGGACAAACAAAGCATGTGAAGGAGAGAGAGACTTATGTCTCCTTCCTAGGGTTTCACCAAGACAAAGTAACATGCAACAAGATAGTAATTAACACCTTAAAACATTAGCAATGACATAATATTGCAGCAATTACTTACTTATCCAAGTTGCTAGGCTAGAAAAACCCTAGATGCAGCAACATACATCCAAGAAAGCAAGAAAGCATCCACAATAATCCTCCTTCAAGAGTAGCAGATGAGATCCAAGAGGCAAAAAGAGGTAGAGCGAACTTTTCTAAGTAGCTCTCCCACAAATGTGAGAGGGAATGACGATTCAAATGAGAGGAGCGTTAAACTTCTTTATAAGGAAACCCTAGCGCTCCAAAAGTCACAAAAATGAAAAGTCGTGTCTCTTAAGTGGGGCCGACCCCTCAAATTTGCCTTTACAAATGGTAAATAATGTCAAAATAATATAAAAATGCCTATTAGAGGAAGCTATAAGTTCTCCCCTGGCATTGCAAACATACCTATTCCCCAAATCCACATGCTTTAGTATCCATGTTATGGCATCAACGCAGGGGAATACAACAGCGTGGGCCACTACTCTGTGAATTTTGGACCTTCTAATGTTCTTGAAAATCTTTAGTTCGTCCTCGTCCTCTGCATCAATGGCGAAGTTCTGCTTTTTGAACTTTTGATATATATCGCCCCATCTAAGAACATCTTCTCCCTTTTCCAAGAATCCAGAGGTATCATTGTAAATTGCCCCGGCAACATCTGGCTCATCTTTGATTTGATGGCCACTCCCGGAAGCCTTGGTGGCAGGTGCTTTGTTGGTTGTTTTCTTCCTCGGAGACATGTCTGAATCTGCAAAGTAAAGATGAGATCAGTGCAAAGACAAAATCATAATTGATACCTATATATCCAAAAATAATTTGCCTAAGTATCTCATACGAAATCCCGAGGAATCACTAGTGTCGATGTTGGGTGGAAGGTCATCATCGGACGAGGAAAGTATAATGGCAGGCATTGTAGATGTCAAAGCCTTAATGAGTAAAATCCAAAAAATCAAGAAAGCTTAAAACTGGAGCAGTTTGTATGAACTGCTTATAGCTATCGGATGAGTTGGTGTTAATTGCTCCGGTGGGTAACTTAGTATATCAGAGAACTCAAAAATGTGTCAAGATGTTCTTTCCCAGATTGATGGAACTCATAACTCTCACAAAATTTAATCCAATGTGTGTTGCCATAAGCCCCTACCTCTCCTGAGAATTTGGGTATCCAAGAGTCGACATCCTTTGGGAGATCATGCAATCCTCCTTGGATATTGGCCAAGTCTAAAGGGCTAAAAAGTTCTTCGAGGGACCATTTAGGAGAGGCCACAGGGACAACAGGAATTAAAGGATAATAAGGTGTATACTGACGTCCGCTACGAGTCGTCATCGGTGGAGTTGCCAGGTAAGATTCGTAGGATAAAGGCTTTGAGGGAAAGGCTTACCGAAAAAGTGTCATCTTGAGGAATATTGACTCAGTGTTCCCCGGCAACGACGCCAAAATGTTATCGCACAATCTGTACTTGCCTATTGTAACAGGGGGTGACCTATCACTATCACCTTAATAGGAAACCCCTTTCTATTTAGGAGTATATTAATGTACCCCAGGGGAGACGTCCCCAGTGACCTGAAGGTTTGAGAAGGCTAAGGCAAGAAAGTTCCCCCCTCTCACAAATCACTCAATTTCAAAGGTTCTTTGTGTCTTATAGAGATGAAGCAAAAGATAAATGAGGTGTACCTGCCTAGAATAAGACAACAAAATAGAAAAAAGACACTTTCCAAGTACCAAAATGATGTTAATGCTTCATAAGACAATGAACTCTTGAGAAATGGACTAGCTGATATAAAATTGCAGCAGTATAACAGTTTACAACAGCAATGATAAATTTGTAACAGCCACAATAATTATGCTCCAAAATGCTTGAGAAAAGACTAGAAATAGTAGTTTTAACTAGGCAAATTGATATTAGATAGTCGCAAGCAGAATTAGCAATGTCTAGCTAGCATAACATGTCACTTTTGAGGTAAGTTTGTTGTTGTTAGATGGTTGTAGCAATCTTTTGCAACAGCAACAAGTTAGATAGTGAATTAGGCTAATCTAAGGTTAGTAGGAGTTAGTGAATGTTCCAAGGAAGATAGTTTGAAAGTTGTTTGATCAATCAATCACTAGTAGTGAATAGACTAGTGCCTTCTAGGGTAATGGAGTCAATGATAACAGCAGCAACTCTTAGAGGGAAATAGCAATGATAATATTTAGTCAAAGGAGATGGAACAGATGAGAGATGTGTTAGTAACCCAAGGCCTCAAACATCCAAGTCCTAGAGAGATAATTGCTAGAAAGTAAGGAAACTTAGGCCCTAGCGATTTCTCTTTCCTTAGACAATTTGAAACAAAAATGCAATAGGAAATGTAAGTAGGGTTACTAGAGTGCTACAATGGTAGGGCTCTAGTATCTACTTCTGGATGAGGTGCTTTTTGAGAAATTTAAGCAAGTGGAAAATTATAGAGAAAAAGATAATAACTTATGTCTTTCTCCTAGGGTTTCAAGCAAACAATTTCATAATTTTTAACATGAACCAAGTAAAATTCACCATAAGCATTCATTCACATAAACAAAATGCAAATTTTCTACTTACTTCACCAAGAATAATCAAGCTCAAACCCTAGTTGAAGATCTTCCACCATGAAAATAGCCAAGATACACCAAAAATGCCTTTCCTCAAGAAGTGCGCCTAGAATTTCAGCCAATAACCCTTAAAGAGGGCGCAAATTTCAGACTTCACCATTTGTGTGATGAGAGATGATGAATAAAAATGAGAGTTTTTTCTCTTATTTATACAATATCAATAACCTTGAATTACAGTTAGGTCATAAAAAGGTCGACATGGCCAAATTACATTTAAAATCCAATTCTTACAAAAATGTCATTAATTAAACCCTAATTTCATCTTCAAGGGTGACGTCATGCCCTTCTAGGGTGATATTAGGCCCCTAAGGTGGAACGCTAGGCCTCAAGTGCAGGATGTTTGGCCTCCAAAGGCCCTGAATGCTGCCACACATGCCAATTAGCACACAACTGCGCATCATCAGTGCAAACCCTAACTTTGGGTGACATCAAGGTCAAAATGATGATGTCATGTGCTCTCAAGGTTCAATGTCCAAGTGGAAAGGCAAAACACCCTTGGGTCTAGGTCTGTCAGAGTGTCCCTGGTGCAACGTCCTTCTTTCTTCCTAGTGCAAGCTTCTGGTTTCTCTTTCCCCCTGGTGGGGTTGCAGCATCCATCTGTTGGGCTTTCAGCCCCATGGAGGTCCGACCTAGTCATTCCCCATATGTACATGTACACCGAACAAAGTCCTGCAGCAACAAAAAGTACGCCCTCCAGGGACTCATAAGTCACAGGGATCATGGCAATGCCAATCACATCTAACAATCAAATTACCCAAACATGTGCATCAAACCACCCTTTACCCAGACAAATGCTCAAAGACGTTATGCAGTTTAACAAGTCAGGTTTGGAGAAGGTCTCAGGATGTCCTATTGGGCTAATTCTCCTTAAGTTTGGGGTGTTTCCTAGGTGAGAACCAATCTAGGCTATGTAAGTGTGTGTGAAGTGGTGCAGGGGAAATGTTTGGGTAGAGAGTGCAGTGATAACAGGGAAATGTAGGTCTTGCCTGTGGGTGCCTCTGTAGAGGGAGAGCTACACCTTATCATGGATGCCATTGTTTCCTAGCCCATTCAATGCATTTTATTCTTAGTCTTATTGCTTTTGGTATTTTTTCTTTTCAAAGGAAAAGTTGGGGGACATTGTCCTGGCATGGTGACCAGAGGTGATAGCGTTACCCACAAGCATTTCATGGAAATGAGAAGGTTGACTCGTGATGAGACCCCCTTTCTCTTAGCTATGTCACCAAGAGCCACTACCTTGTTTTGGTGACCAGATAGATGATAGTGTCATACCGCTACATGCCCATGGACCTAATAGCCTTGTTTTCTTTGCGGGACTGATAGATGATAGTGTCATAATCGCTACATGCCCATGGGACCTAATAGGTCGACTCACGATGAGACCTCCCATCCACCAACTAGTACCTTGAGTTTTGATTTATCTTATGGGTCCCCTTTTCTTACTGAGAAGCCTTTTATTGCTTTCTCAAAAATCCCTGGGCGAAGCATCTCAAAGGTTTCATTTTGGCTTTTAACTCTTGCCAGCTACTTTTGCCCCCTGAGCCTTTAGCCCCTTCTTCCCACAAGGCAAGGTACAACCCTTCCAAGCGTGGCAAACCCAATGCCCGAACCAAGGTGGGGGGAGATGAGAGGAATAATGATGGAAAGTGGGTAAGTATGGAGGGAATGGACGATGACCTTTCATAGACCCACCCAATGGCAACTCATCCTAAAGGGAAACCAGCTTACTAGGACATTATGTCACCCTCCCAGGTATGAACAAGTTAAAGAACATAATTTCCAAGCAAACATTATGAAATGAAGGAGAATCCACTGCAACATATTCAAGTGCTTCAAAAATCAGAGTGGCACATACCATGATACTCGGAGTCATTACCTCATGGAGCAAGACTTACTGCTACTTTAGGACCAGGCTGGTGGGATGGACACTGCTATTGCTGATAGGTGGGTTGCACTAAAGAAAAGATGGGCCCTCTGGGGCCATGCTCAAGTCATCTGGCTCTCGGCACTCCATGTCTAGGATCTGTGGGCCTCAAGACATGATCTCCTTAGTTATCCCTAGGATAGGGGATAACAGGCATAATTTCTGGATCCGAGTACTAAGAATTTAACCCTATGTCCGAGAAGCACTGTACCGGAGGTTGAGCGCACATGACTGGTACCTTTTCAAGGTGGGGGGGAATGCAAAATTAAAATCAGTGGTGGTAGTAGTTAAGGGTTATGTTGATAACTTGTTCGAGGATCGTATGGCATCAGCTCAAATGGAGAGATGGCATTGGGACATAACCTGCAGTGATACCCCATGCTTGGGTTGTGGGGAAACGACCAAGATTGAAAGAGGGCAAGGGTTTGTCGAACGGGATAGCCGACATGGTTAATCATGAGATGGAGACCTTGCTACGAAACTCAAAACCCTAAACTTTAGCAATATAAACCAGTGAAAAAAAAACAAGGTACGACCAAATTTAGGGCTTATCTAGCAATTAATTGACACATGGAAGGTGTTGGTTGGTTGAGAGCGAGGAAGCTTCGAGCTCGACCTTTCTTCGCTCAACGTCTCCTTTTCTCTCTCGGGCACTCGGTGGCAATGACGGAGAAGGGAGGGTGAGCGTGGATTTATAACTTTAGGCGTCGAATGCAATAAATGTAAGTTGGTGAGAAGTCCTCTAGTACACATAGAAAAACTCCGTGGGACATCCTCCGGTGTATACCGGAGGACTTGGTACAAAGTGTGGCAGTTCTCATCGGAGGATAAGACAATAACTCCCCCGATTTGACCGCAAGAGTTTATGCGAACTCCTCCAGTGAAACCGGAGGAGTTGGTATAAAGTTGCGTGATGGAAACCGACTTTTCGAGGAAAAAAGCAGTAAGCTCGCCGATGGTGACCGGAGCAATTGGAGGGAACTCCTTCGGTGTACACCGGAGGAGTTTGTGGTAACTCCTTCGGTGTACACCAGAGGAGTTTGTGGTAACTCCTCCGGTGTACATAGGAAGAGTTTGTACTAACTTCACCGAGAGTCAAACTCAATTTTTTAAAGCAACTCGAATAACCCAAAAATTTTCTAAGTAAAATGCCAAAATTGCAACCTCGACTAAACCCAAAAAGAGATAACTCGCTTAGAGTGAGAGATAGCTCGTTAAAAACTCAAGTCAAGAAGCTTTCAAAGGAAAAGAAAAGGGGGCTCAATTTTCTTGTAGAGGGCTTTGCAAGTAATTTACAAGAAAATGGAGCATTGTTGGTGCCTAGCACAACACAGTTTTGATAGAGAAATCAGTTTTTTGTTTACCTAACTAGGTGGGTTAGAAATAAGGCTAGGACTATTGCCATGTGTTGAAGAATTTTAACATGGTATCAAAGCAATGCTAAAGCCTTCTAGAATTCTATGTATGGAGAGATCAGCTTTGAAGGAAAGAGAGTTGTCGAAGGGCTTTGGTGGGTAGTATGTCCAGGCTTTAGTGACCAGATCAGATCTGTGCCAATCATCAACACATGGACCTGAGAAGGGTTGTGGGGTGTGAAAACCTAGTTGATACAATGAGTGGAGATTGAAGCTTGTTCAGTGGAATTACAATAATGGCTATTCCCAGTATGCAAGAGAGATATTGGAGGGCACCTCTAACTCTGTGTTGTGGAAGTCCAGGCTACAAAATCTCCTGGAAGCAACGAACCTTTGGTACCTTGTGGAGAAGGAGGTCAAACCTCCTACAAATCCCAAAGATCTAGCAAAGTACAACAAGAATGCAATGAATGCGAAGCCAGTCCTGCTGGATTCAATGAAGGATCATCCAATCCCTCATATCGTTGAGAAGAGTATTGCCAAGAAGATGTAAGATTCCTTGGGAACCCTATACCAAAGTGTGAACGAATCCAGGAAGATGCTCCTAAGGAACGAGCTCACCATAACTCGCATGTGCAAGACAGATACAATAGCTAACTATCGAATGAAGATAAAAGAGTTGAGAGACCAACTTGATGTAGTTGGTGATGAAGTTAAAGATGATGAGCTAGTTTGGATTGCTCTAAGTAGCTTGAGTTCATCTTGGCACAACTTTGTCCAAGTTATCTGTGGTCAGTGGAAGTTACCTAATAACTTCAACAAGTTGTGGAATGCTTTCATTGGAGAGGAGATGAGACTAGAAAAAGTCTCCAATTACAAGGATGAGGATGATGGACCCGACCTGGCTCTCATCGAGAATATAAGGAGAGGAGGTAGGAAAGGAAGATCTAGGAGGGGTCAAAAGGGCAAGGAGGAAGAATCTATTCTTTGTGTCATGGAAAGAAAGAATTGACTCATATCAAATGCTTTGGGCATGACAAGCACGATCACCATGCCTCTTAGTGCCCTAAGAAGAGGAAGGGAAAGGGAAAGCAGCAACAACAAGAAGAGTTTGCAGGGAGTGCAAATGCTTCCGATATAGAAGATTTGATTGCCAAGCTAGATACCCACTTTTCCATGGTGTCCAATCTTTCGACGTGCATAGTTTCAACTTTCAAGGGTTGCATGGTATGTGGACAGTGGAGCTTCAAGATATATGACTTATGACATATAGATCTTCGATAGGTTTCAAGATCAAGAGGGAGGAATGCTTGTGGAGTTGGGTGATGATACCAGTATCCTGTGAAGGGGTTGGATTCCATATCTTTCCAAATGCCTTAAGGTGATGTTCTTAAGTTAGATTATGTCTTGCATGTTCCTAATTTAACAAAGAGTATCCTTTCAGTTTCTTAAAGAGTATCCTTTCAGTTTCTTACGTGACAAATTTATAGTGTTTAGCTAAGTTTGATGGTCAACAAGTCACCATCAAAGACAACAGCCATGGATTTAATCAACTTTTGGCCAGAGAAGTGCGAGAAGGTGGCCTTTACAGGCTACTCGCAAATCCAATTGAGCAAGGATGGAAAGATGCCATGGTGGAGGAGGATTTCTCCAGCCTTGAGGAGACTGTTATCCCCCACTTTAAGGGATAACTAGGAGATCATGTCTCGAGGCCCACAAGTCCTAGACATGGAGTACCGAGAGCCAGATCAACTTGAGCATGGCCCTGGAGGGCCCATCTTTTCTCCCTTTCAGCGCATCCACTTTGTCAGCAGCAGCAGCATCCATCACCTTCACCTTGGTCTTGTATCAGAGATGGTTCTTGCTCCATGAGGTAATGAGTCCGGGTATCATGGTATGTGTCACTCTGATCCTCAAAACCTTTGAATATGTGCATTTAACTCCTTTTGTTTCTAACAAATGCTTGGATCTTATACTTGTCCACTTGACCATGTCTGGGGTGAATGACAGGATGCCCTAGTAAGACTGTGCCCATAGGTTTTGAGTTGCCACTTAGGGGATTTCTGAAAAGTCATCGTCCGCTCACGTCATATTACCACTTTTCCATCTTGCTTCCCACTCATCCATCCCATTACATTTGTCTGGGCATTGGGTTGGCCAATCATTTAAGGGTTGCACCTTGCCTTGTAGGAAAAAGGGGCTAAAGGCCCAGAAGGTAAAAGCAAGATGGCAAAAGATAAAAGCCTAAAAAATGAAACCTCGAGATGCTTCGCCTAGGGATCCCCGAGAAAGCAGTAAAAGCTTCTCAGCAAGAAACAAGAGGGACCCATAAAATAATAAAAACAAGACCTAGTCAGAGGATAGGGGATCTCATCACGAGCCAGCCTATTAGGTCCATGGGTACCTAGCAGTATGACACTACCAGCCGCTGGTTACCACGCCAGGGTAGTGGCTCTTGGTTGCATGCCCAAGAGAAAGGGGGTCTCATCACGAGCTAGCCTTCCCATTTCTGTGAAAGTGCTTGTGGGTAACATTGCCACCACTAGTCACCATGCAAGGGCAGTGTCCCCTGATTAGCTTCTTGAAGAAAAAGCAATAAAGAATAAAGAATAAAAAGCATGAAAGGGCTTGGAAACATTTGCATCCAGGACATGTGCAGCTCGCCTTCTACAAAGGCACCCACAGGTAAGCCCTGCATTTCCTTGCTTTCACTGTGCCCCATGTCAGGACATCCCTTATCCACCTTACCCATTTACAAGACTTAGATTTAATCTCTTCCGAAAACATCCCTTTTCCAATGGACACTAGCCCAATAGGACGCCCTGTCACCTCCTCCAAACTTGTGTTGCAGATTTGTATAATGTCTTTGAGCACTTGATTGGGGTAAAAGGGGTTTTATGCACATGTTTAATAATATTGATGATGAGATGTGATTGACATTACTATGATCCCTGTGACTTATGAGCCCATGGAGGGCGTATCTGTTGATGTGTAGGATTATACCCGACGGACAGGTACACATGGGGAGATGATTAGTTCGAACCTCCATGGGGCTGAAGAGCCCACCAAATGGATGTTGAGACCCCAAAAGGGGGCAGAGACAGGACAGAGGGATTTGCACCGAAGAAGAGGAGGACGTTCCACAGAGGCACCTTGGCAGAGCCTTACCTAGGCGAGTTGTCCCCTCTTTATTGGAACATTGGCCTTGGAAGGCCCAGGACATCACCCAGGAGGATCATGACCTCATCCAGCTTCATGGACGTTTTAGGAGACAGTCATGGAAATTTGGCACGTGTGGCAGGTTGGAGAAGCCCAAGGAGGGCTAACGTTTTGGTCCAGGAGGCTGCATTTGCCCTAGAAAGGGCTAACGTCACCCTAGAAGGGGCATGACATCTTGCTTTTGCTTGATTAGAGTTTAAATTTATGACATTTAATGTAAAACAATATTATTGTGTATTTTGGCCTTGTCGGCCTTTCGATGACCTAAAATTTAATTAAGGTCATTTGTACTATATAAGTAAGAGAGAAAAACTGTCTTTCTATTCATCATCTTTCACTCACTCATTAGTGAGGTCTGAAATTTGCGCCCTATTCTAGGGTTTTGGCTGAAATTGTGAGGTGCATTTGTTGAAGGAGACTATTTTTGGACTATTTTGGCATTTCTTCTTGGTGGAAGGTTTACAACTAGGGTTTGGCTACTTGAATGAATAGTTTCTGTAAGTAAATTTCTACAACACTTCTTGATTGAATGGTTATAATATTATTTACTTGCATTTGTTATTATAATTTGTTGCATCAAAACCCCAGGTGACAAGCACATGCTAAGGTCCTTGTCTCATGTCCCTACCAAGATAAGAGCTATTTTGATTTGTTGAAGTAAGATAGAGCCTTGCCATAGCAACACTCTATCCATACTCTTCTAGCTAGTTGTTTTTTCCTTGTTATTGAGCTAAGAAGGACGAAGACGCATCAAGGCCTAGGGTTTCTACACCTTGATGAGTCATTTTCCCCTAGGGTTTGTTTGATGAAGCCTTGCCTGAGCAACACTTCACCTTCTAACTCTCTTGTCTTTAGCTAAAGCTAAAGAAGGAGGAGAAAGCACTAAGGCCTAGGGTTTCTACACCTTAGTGAGCCTTTCTCCCCTAGGGTTTCATTGTTAAGGCCTTGCTATAGAAAAAACTCAACATTTAACCCTCTTGTCTTTGGTCTTTTCATTATCATTTAGTCCTTCAACCTTTGCAGCCTCTTTTGACTCCATTTTCCCTAGTAGCGCACTGGTCTAAGACCTCTTGTATTGAGTACATTGATCACAAACAATTTCTAAACATTCTTGAACAACCTCTAACTATTTCTAACCCTAGCCTAGATTAATCTTACTAACCCTATTGTTGTCGTCGCCTTTTTTATGCTATAAACACCTCTATGCAGCATATATTCTATCTTTAAAAATTAAAGCAATTGAATGGTTGGCTATGGCGTTGTTTATAAAGTGTTGATATTGTTACATTGATTTTCTTTAGCATTTACTGTGAAGTAATATTGTAATCATTGTTATTGTATAAACATTGATTTACTTCGTCGATATTATTGCTCAATTGCTTATTATCAGAAAGTCATTGATTATATGAAGTACTAACCAGCAAGTGAGCTTGCACATGTATAGTTTCTTGTCGCTTTGTCTCGGGCAGGTACACTTCTTGGTTACTATTTCCGGTTATCTTTTATCTTTATTGGCTATTAAGCCGGACTTTCTGATCGGTGTTGACTTGTGAGGGGGAATAATATTACTCAGCCATAAGCCTTTGCCTTCTTAAAACCCCCGGTCACCGGGGAAACCTCCCCTGGGCCTTACCTCCCTAAACAGAAAGAGCTATCCCATTGAGGTGACAGTGGTGGGATGATCTTAGTTACGCCAATTTGCCTTCCTTTCATCCGTCTTTTATCTTAACTACAAATTGTTCAATAACATTTTGGCGCCGTTGTTGGGGAACACTGAGTCAATTCTCCTCAAGACGACACTTTTTGGTAAGCCTTGCCTCTAGAGTCTCTATCTTACAAGCTTACCTGGCGACTCCACTTAGGGTGTTTTCCCTTACCTTTTGATAGTTTCGAGAAAATTATCTGGCGACTCCACTGATGACAAAGCCGACTATGACTTCACAATGGGATCCAGGAAACTACAAGCCTTTAGACATGAGTAAAATACCGGGATACCCTAGACAAATGCCCCCGAGGTACGAAAGGTGGCTCCTTAGATTCACTGGTAATGATGGGCAAAGAGTTGACCATCATATGAATGATTTTTATTCTTTCTTTGGACTCCATCACATCAGTGATGATACAGAAGATGTGGTGATGAAATTTTTCCCCACCATTCTTCATGGGAATGCTAGAAAATGGTATGACAATCTTCCCAATGCTAACATCACAACTATGGAACAATTCGAATAAACTTTCTCGAAAAATGGGGTATTCAGTTAGAAGACATCTCAGTATTACAAAAAGAACTCAAAGATATAAAGCAAACTGAGAACAAAACTCTCTGGGACTTCCGGAATAGATTTGAGCATGCACTATATCAAATTCCCAAAGGCCATCGTCTAGAAGACAAGTATGTTGTCCACCTTTATATCCATGCACTTTTGGCGCATCTGGGTTTTCCCCTCAGTAAAAGGGCCCCAAGGACACTCTATGAAGCTCACAACATGGCTACAAGAATTGAGCAAAACATCTCCTTATCTGAAATAAGACACCTCTTTACCTCAGGTACTCTTAGTAGGTAAAGTTTGTTTGCCCTTGAGAACTTCATTGTTGATTTCCAAGAAGAAGGGGAACAAACCATGAATCAACATAGGATTGCTGAAGACACAGTTGAGGAGCTGAAATCTGAGCAAAATGATGAAATATCAACCTATGCTCCTCTCTCTGATGAGGCCATCCAAAAGCCTATTTCTCCTGCACAACAAAAGAACGATGAGGTTAGTTGCTTTCCTTCTCAGGATTCCGATGATACCTTGTTCCATGATTCATAAAATGAAGGAGAAATGGAAGCTTTGAACAAAGTGGATATTCCTTGCTGTACAATTGAAGATGAAGGAGCGGTTCATGAGGATGAAACAACAACGCATGTTGAAAACACCCAAGTCCTCAAAGCTCCTGCACAATAAGAAACAGTAAGTTACCCTCCTCCCCAAGATTTTGATGATGCTCTACTTTATGATTTGGGAAAAGAGGAGGAAGCTTTGAATGTTTTGAATCCTCCATGTTATGATACTGATACTGACATAATTGATATTGATGAATTCATACATGTTGGAAGACGTAAATGGGATATAGTTGGTTTTGATATGGACCCCATTTATGACATTGAGAATCATTCCCAACTGTTGCCTTCACAATTATCACGACAGATTGTTTTTTATTTTTGGCAACAAGGAGATGATATATTTACTGATGCTCCCCGAACACACAAGGTTGACCTAGTACCATGTTTTCCTGATGATTTTCGATCTTACCTTGAGGTCTTTGATGAGTACTACTCTGAGCACTTGGTTTATTTCCACGAAGATGATTGTCAAACACTGTTGGGCTCAGGTCTTGATAGAAGTAAGGACTTAGTTTGCCTGAAGAAGGACTCTTGTGAGATTTTTCTCCAGCCACCTCCGATTACTTTACCTTGTTGTTTCACTAAAGGTGTAGTTGGGAATTATATCTTTTGTATTGAGTTTCCTCTGAGGCAAAGTTCAAACCCTAGAGTCCAAGGGTTGGTTGAATACGACAAGTTTAAGTTTGTCATCTCAGTGTTTCAACTTTCCCTTGAGAATTTGCCAGTCGTCTACTAGATCCTTGTCAATCCCTTCTCAAGCTTCAGAGTGTGAGGACGTCCTAGGTAGCCAGTAGAAAGACCTTTTGAGTCAGTGTTCTGAACCTTGGACTTTTCATGACCTCTTCCTGAAGTGGATTGAGTACTTTCCTCAAAGATTGACTTGGCATGATTTTATCCCTCCCACCCGCCTCCATGAGTTAGACTTTGTGATTTCTGATGATGCGATATATACCCTAACCCGTGTCATTTTTGTGCTTCATTTACCACTGTTTTGGTTTATGATGAAGCACAAAGGCAGGTATTGTGGGAAATTGTTGGATTGGTTTCACTGGTCGTTTGACTACAACCAGCATCCAGCCAGCCGGTAAGTGCAGGTAAGTAGGTAGGCATTTTGCATTCATTGTATATACCATTGCATTGCATGTTAGAGTAGTTTGCTTTCACACTTGTACATATGATTGTTTTATTTCAGTCTTATATATATGTATGAACTGGGGTGATATCACCACCCCAAATTGTTACTTATAGTTGCTATTGAGATCAAGTAGGTTACAGGTTAGGCTGAGGTTCTCATGCGCTCTACGGTGAACACATGTCCCCGAGTAGGAGCCAGATGTTATCCGCACTTTTAGGGATAACTAGGAGATCATGTCTAGAGGCCCACGGGTACTAGACATGGAGTACCGAGAGCCAGATCAACTTGAGCATGGCCCTGGAGGGCCCATCTTTTCTCCTTTTCAGTGCCTCCACTTTGTCAGCAACAGCAGCATACATCACCTCTGGCTTGGTCCTGTATCAAAGATGGTTCTTCCTCCATGAGGTAATGAGTCTGGGTATCATGGTATGTGTCACTCTGATCCTCAAAACCTTTGAATATGTGCATTTAACTCCTTTTGTTTCTAACAAATGCTTGGATCTTATACTTCTCCACTTGACCATGTCTAGGGGGAATGACAGGATGCCCTAGTAAGCCTGTGCCCATAGGTTTTGAGTTGCCACTGGGGGGATTTCTGAAAAGTCATCGTTCGCTCCCATCATATTACCACTTTTCCATCTTGCTTCCCCCTCATCCATCCCATTACATTTGTTTGGGCATTGGGTTGGCCAATCATTTAAGGGTTGTACCTTGCCTTGTGGGAAGAAGGGGCTAAAGGCCCAGAAGGTAAAAGCAAGCTGGCAAAAGATAAAAGCCTAAAAAATGAAACCTCGAGATGCTTCGCCTAGGGATCCCCGAGAAAGCAGTAAAAAGCTTCTCAGCAAGAAACAAGAGGGACCCATAAAATAATAAAAGCAAGACCTAGTCAACGAATAGGGGGTCTCATCACGAGCCAGCCTATTAGGTCCATGGGTACCTAGCAGTATGACACTACCAGTCGTTGGTTACCACGCCAGGGTAGTGGCTCTTGGTTGCATGGCCAAGAGAAAGGGGGTCTCATCACGAGTCGACCTTCTCATTTCTGTGAAAGTGCTTGTGGGTAACATTGCCACCACTGCTCACCACGCCAGGGCAGTGTCCCCTGATTAGCTTCTTGAAGAAAAAGCAATAAAGAATAAAGAATAAAAGGCATGAATGGGCTTGGAAACATTTGCATCCAGGACAGGTGCAACTCGCCTTCTACAAAGGCACCCACAAGTAAGCCCTGCATTTCCCTACTTTCACTGCGCCCCTTGTCAAGACATCCCTTATCCACCTCACCCATTTACATGACTTGGATCTAATCTCTTTCGGAAACATATCTTTTCCAGTGGACACTAGCCCAATAGGATGCCCTATCACTTCCTCAAAACTTGCCTTGCTGATTTGTATAATGTCTGCCCTGTCACCTCCTCCAAACTTGTATTGCAGATTTGTATAATGTCTTTGAGCACTTGACTGGGGTAAAAGGGGTTTTATGCACATGTTAAATAATATTGATGATGTGATGTGATTGACATTGCTATGATCCCTGTGACTTATGAGCCCATGGAGGGCGTATCTGTTGATGTGCAGGATCATACCCGACAAACAGGTACCACATTGGACAGGTACACATGGGGAGATGATTAGTTCGGACCTCCATGGGGCTGAAGAGCCCACCAGATGGATGTTGAGACCCCAGCAGGGGGCAGAGACAGGACAGAGGGGTTTGCACCGAAGAAGAGGACATTCCACAGAGGCACCCTGGCAGAGCCTTACCTAGGGGGGTTGTCCCCTCTTCATTGGAACATTGGCCTTGGAAGGCCCAGGACGTCACCCAGGAGGCTCATGACGTCATCCAGCTTCATGGACGTTTTGGAAGACAGTCATGGCAGTTTGGCACATGGCAGGTTGGAGAAGCCCAAGGAGGGCTAACGTTTTGCTCCAAGCGGCTGCATTTGCCCTAGAAAGGGCTAATGTCACCCTAGAAGGGGCATGACGTCTTGCTTTTGCTTGATTAGGGTTTTAATTTATGGCATTTAATGTAAAACAGTATTATTGTGTATTTTGGCCTTGTTGGCCTTTTGATGACCTAAAATTTAATTAAGGTCATTTGTATTGTATAAGTAAGAGAGCAAAACTCTCTTTTTATTCATCATCTTCCACTCACTCATTAGTGAGGTCTGAAATTTACGCCCTATTCTAGGGTTTTGGCTGAAATTGTGAGGCGCACTTGTTGAAGGAGACTATTTTTAGACTATTTTGGCATTTCTTCTTGGTGAAAGGTTTACAACTAGGGTTTGGCTACTTGAATGAATGGTTTGTGTAAGTAAATTTCTGCAACACTTCTTGATTGAATGGTTATAGTATTATTTACTTGCATTTGTTATTATAATTTGCTGCATTAAAACACTAGGTGGCAAGCACATGCTAAGGTCCTTGTCTCATGTCTCTACCAAGTTAAGAGCTATTTTGATTTGTTGAAGTAAGATAGAGCCTTGCCATAGCAACACTCTATCCATACTCTTCTAGCTAGCCGCTTTTTCCTTGTTATTGAGCTAAGAAGGAGGAAGATGCATCAAGGCCTAGGGTTTCTACACCTTGATGAGCCGCTTTCCACTAGGGTTTGTTTGATGAAGCCTTGCCTGAGCAACACTTCACCTTCTAACTCTCTTGTCTTTAGCCCTATAAATTCTTGCTCAAGCTAGCCGATTTCATCTTGCCAATAAGCTAAAGAAAGAGGAGAAAGCACTAAGGCCTAGGGTTTCTACAACTTAGTGAGCCTTTCTCCATTGGGGTTTCATTGTTAAGGCCTTGCTATTGCAACACCTCAACATTTAACCCTCTTGTCTTTGGTCTTTTCATTATCATTTAGTCCTTCAACCTTTGTAGCCTCGTTTGACTCCATTTGCCCTAGTAGCGCACTGGTTTAAGACCTCTTGTATTGAGTACCTTGATCACAAACAATTTCTAAACATTCTTGAACAACCTCTAACTATTTCTAACCCTAGCCTAGATTAATCTTACTAACACTATTGTTGTCGTCACCTTTTTTATGCTATAAACAGCTCTATGCAGCATATATTCTATCTTTAAAGCAATTGAATGGTTGGCTAAGGTGTTGTTTATAAAGTGTTGATATTGTTACATTGATTTTCTTTAGCATTTATTGTGAAGTAATATTGTAATCATTGCTATTGTATAAACATTGATTTAATTCGTCAATATTATTGCTCAATTGCTTATTATCAGAAAGTCATTGATTATATGAAGTACTTACCAGCAAGTGAGCGTGCAAATGTATAGTTTCTTGTTGCTTTGTCTCGGGCAGGTACACTTCTTGGTTACTATTTCCGGTTATCTTTTATCTTTATTGGCTATTAAGTCGGACTTTCTAATCGGTGGTGACTTGTGAGGGGGAATAATATTACTCATCCATAAGCCTTTGCCTTCTCAAAACCCCAGGTCACCGGGGACGTCTCCCCTAGGCCTTACCTCCCTAAATAGAAAGAGCTATCCCATTGAGGTGACAGTGGTGGGATAGTCTCAGTTACGCCAATTTGCCCTCCTTTCATCCTTCTTTTATCTTAACTACAAACTGTGCGATAACATTTTGGCGTCATTGTCGAGGAAGACTAAGTCAATTCTCCTCAAGACGACACTTTTCGGTAAGCCTTGCCTCTAGAGTCTCTATCTTACAAGCTTACCTGGCGACTCCACTTAGGGTGTTTTCCCTTACCTTTTGATAGTTTCAAGAAAATTATCTGGCGACTCCACTGATGACGAAGCCAACTATGACTTCACAATGGGATCCGGGAAACTACAAGCCTTTAGACATGAGTAAAATCTCGAGATACCCTAGACAAATGCCCCCGAGGTACGAAAGGTGGCTCCCTAGATTCACTGGTAATGATGGGGAAAGAGCTGACCATCATATGAATGATTTTTATTCTTACTTTGGACTCCATCCTGTCAGTGATGATGCCGAAGATGTGGTGATGAAATTTTTCCCCACCACTCTTCACGAGAATGCTAGAAAATGTTATGACAATCTCCTCGATACTAGCATCACAACTATGGAACAATTCAAAGAAACCTTTCTCAAAAAATGGGGTATTCAGTTAGAAGACATCTCAGTATTACAAAAAGAACTCGAAGATATAAAGCAAACTGAGAACGAAACTCTCTGGGACTTCCGGAATAGATTTGAGCATGCACTATATCAGATTCCCAAAGGCCATCGTCCAGAAGACAAGTATGTTGTCCACCTCTATATCCATGCACTTTTGGCGCATCTGGGTTTTCCCCTCAGTAAAAGGGCCCCAAGGACACTCTATGAAGCTCACGACATGGCTACAAGAATTAAGCAAAACAGATCCTTATCCGAAATAAGACACCTCTTTACCTCAGGTACTCTTAGTAGGGAAAGTTTGTTTTCCCTTGAGAACTTCATTGTTGATTTCCAAGAAGAAGAGGAACAAACCATGAATCAACATAGGATTGTTGAAGACACAGTTGAGAAGCTGAAATCTGAGCAAAATGAAGAAATATCAACCTGTGCTCCTCTCTCTGATGAGGCCATCCAAAAGCCTATTTCTCCTGCACAACAAAAGGACGATGAGGTTAGTTGCTTTCCTTCTCAGGATCCGATGATACCTTGTTCCATGATTCAGAAAATGAAGGAGAAATGGAATCCTTGAACAAAGTGGATATCCCCTTGTTGTACAATTGAAGTTGAAGGGGTAGTTCATGAGGATGAAACAATAACGCATGTTGAAAACACCCAAGTCCTCAAAGCTCCTGCACAAGAAGAAACAGTAAGTTAGGCTCCTCCCCAAGATTTTGATGATGCTCTACTTTTTTATTTGGGAAAAGGGGAGGAAGCTTTGAATGTTTTGAATCCTCCATGTTATGATACTGATATTGATGAGTTCATACATGTTGGAAGACGTAAATGGGATATAGTTGGTTTTGATATGGACCCCATTTACGACATTGAGAATCATTCCCAACTGTTGCCTTCGTAGTTATCACGACAGATTGTTTTTTATTTTTGGCAACAAGGGGATGATATATTTACTGATGCTCCCCGAACACACAAGGTTGACCTAGTACCATGTTTTCCTGATGATTTTCGGTCTTACCTTGAGGTCTTTGATGAGTACTCCTCTGAGCACTTGGTTTCTTTCCACGAAGATGATTGTCAAACACCATTGTGCTCAGGTCTTGATAGAAGTAAGGACTTAGTTTGCCTGAAGAAGGACTCTTGTGAGATTTTTCTCCAACCACCTCCGATTACTTTACCTTGTTGTTTCATTAAAGGTGTAGTTGGGAATTATATCTTTTATTGGTTGAATACTACAAGTTTAAGTCTGTCATCTCAATGTTTCAACTTTCCCTTGAGAATTTGTCAGTCGTCTACTAGATCCTTGTCAATCCCTTCCCAGGCTTCAGAGTGTGAGGNAGGTGTAGTTGGGAATTATATCTTTTATTGGTTGAATACTACAAGTTTAAGTCTGTCATCTCAATGTTTCAACTTTCCCTTGAGAATTTGTCAGTCGTCTACTAGATCCTTGTCAATCCCTTCCCAGGCTTCAGAGTGTGAGGGCGTCCTAGGTAGCCAGTTTGCAGACCTTTTGAGTCAGTGTTCTGAACCTTGGACTTTTCATGACCCCTTCCTAAAGTGGATTGAGTACTTTCCTCGGAGATTGACTTGGCATGATTTTATCCCTCCCACCCACCTCCATGAGTTAGACTTTGTGATTTCCAATGATGAGATATATACTCTAATCCATGTCATTTTTGTGCTTGACTTATCACTGTTTTGGTTTATGATGAAGCACAAAGGCAGGTATTGTGGGAAATTGTTGGATTGGTTTCACTGGTCGTTTGACTACACCCAGCATCTAGCCAACAGGTAAATGCAGGTAAGTAGGTAGGCATTTTGCATTCATTGTATATACCATTGCATTGCATGTTAGAGTAGTTTGCTTTCACACTTGTACATATGATTGTTTTATTTCAGTCTTATATATATATATATATGAACTGGGATGATATCACCACCCCAAATGTTTACTAATAGTTGCTATTGAGATCAAGCAGGTTACACGTTATGCCAGAGATGTTAAGGTTCTCATGCACTCTACGATGAGCACATGTCCCCGAGTTGGAGCCAGGTGTTATCCCGCACTTTTAGGGATAACTAGGAGATCATGTCTCGAGGCCCACGGGTCCTAGACATGGAGTACCGAGAGCCAGCTCAACTTGAGCATGGCCCTGGAGGGCCCATCTTTTCTCCCTTTCAACGCCTCCACTTTGTCAGCAGCAACAGCATCCATCACCTTCGGCTTGGTCCTGTATTAGAGATGGTTCTTGCTCCATGAGGTACTGAGTCCAGGTATCATGGTATGTGTCACTTTGATCCTCAAAACCTTTGAATATGTGCATTTAACTCCTTTTGTTTCTAACAAATGCTTGGATCTTATACTTGTCCAATTGACCATGTCTGGGGGGAATGACAGGTTGCCCTAGTAAGCCTGTGCCCATAGGTTTTGAGTTGCCACTGTGGGGTATTTTGAAAAGTTATCGTCCGCTCACGTCATATTACCACTTTTCCATCTTGCTTCCCGCTCATCCATCCCATTACATTTGTTCGAGCATTGGGTTGGCCAATCACTTAAGGGTTGCACCTTGCCTTGTGGGAAGAAGGGGCTAAAGGCCCAGAAAATAAAAGCAAGCTGGCAAAAGATAAAAGCCTAAAAAATGAAACCTCGAGATGCTTCGCCTAGGGATCCCCGAGAAAGCAGTAAAAAGCTTCTCAGCAAGAAACAAGAGGGACCCATAAAATAATAAAAACAAGACCTAGTCAGAGGATAGGAGGTCTCATCATGAGTCGGCTTATTAGGTCCATGGGTACCTAGCAGTATGACACTACCAGCTGCTGGTTACCACGCCAGGGTAGTGGCTCTTGGTTGCATGGTCAAGAGAAACGGGGTCTCATCATGAGCCAACCTTCTCATTTCTGTGAAAGTGCTTGTGGGTAACATTGCCACCACTGCTCACCATGCCAGGGCAGTGTCCCCTGATTAGCTTCTTGAAGAAAAAGCAATAAAGAATAAAGAATAAAAGGCATGAATGGGCTTGGAAACATTTGCATCTAGGACAGGTGCAGCTCGTCTTCTACAAAGGCACCCACAGGTAAGCCCTGCATTTCCCTTCTTTCACTGCACCCCTTGTCAGGACATCCCTTATCCACCTCACCCATTTACATGACTTGGATTTAATCTCTTCCGGAAACATCCCTTTTGCAGTGGACACTAGCCCAATAGGATGCCCTGTCACCTCCTCCAAACTTGTATTGCAGATTTGTATAATGTCTTTGAGCACTTGACTGGGGTAAAAGGGGTTTTATGCACATGTTTAATAATATTGATGATGAGATGTGATTGACATTGCTATGATCCCTGTCACATATGAGCCCATGGAGGGCGTATCTGTTCATGTGCAGGATCATACCCGACGGACAGGTACCACATTGGACAGGTACACATGGGGAGATGATTAGTTCGGACCTCCATGGGGCTGAAGAGCCCACCAAATGGATGTTGAGACCCCCAGCAGGGGGCAGAGACAGGACAGAGGGGTTTGTACCAAAGAAGGAGGACATTCCACAGAGGCACCCTGGCAGAGCCTTACCTAGGGGGGTTGTCCCCTCTTCATTGGAACATTGGCCTTGGAAGGCCCAGGACGTCACCCAGGAGGCTCATGACATCATCCATCTTCATGGATGTGTTGGAAGATAGTCATGGTATTTTGGCACGTGTGGTAGGTTGGAGAAACCCAAGGAGGGCTAACGTTTTGCTCCAGGCAGTTGCATTTGCCCTAGAAAGGGATAACATCACCCTAGAAGGGGCATGACGTCTTTCTTTTGCTTGATTAGGGTTTTAATTTATGACATTTAATGTAAAACAATGTTATTGTGTATTTTGGCCTTGTCGACCTTTTAATGACCTAAAATTTAATTAAGTTCATTTGTACTGTATAAGTAAGAGAGCAAAACTCTCTTTTTATTCATCATCTTTCACTCACTCATTAGTGAGATCTGAAATTTGCGCCCTATTCTAGGGTTTTGGCTGAAATTGTGAGGCACACTTGTTGAAGGAGACTATTTTTGGACTATTTTGGCATTTCTTCTTGGTGGAAGGTTTACAACTAGGGTTTGGCTACTTGAATGAATGGTTTCTGTAAGTAAATTTCTGCAATACTTCTTGATTGAATGGTTATAGTATTATTTACTTGCATTTGTTATTATAATTTGCTGCATTAAAACCCTAGGTGACAAGCACATGCTAAGGTCCTTGTCTCATGTCCCTACCAAGTTAAGAGCTATTTTGATTTGTTGAAGTAAGATAGAGCCTTGCCATAGCAACACTCTATCCATACTCTTCTAGCTAGCCATTTTTTCCTTGTTATTGAGCTAAGAAGGAGGAAGACTCATCAAGGCCTAGGGTTTCTACACCTTGATGAGCCGTTTTCCCCTAGGGTTTGTTTGATGAAGCCTTGCCATAGCAACACTTCACCTTCTAACTCTCTTGTCTTTAGCCCTATAACTTCTTGCGCAAGCTAGCCGATTTCATCTTGCCAATAAGCTAAAGGAGGAGAAAGCACTAAGGCCTAGGGCTTCTACACCTTAGTGAGACTTTCTCCCCTAGGGTTTCATTGTTAAGGCCTTGCGATAGCAACACCTCAACATTTAACCCTCTTGTCTTTGGTCTTTTCATTATCATTTAGTCCTTCAACCTTTGCAGCCTCTTTTGACTCCATTTTCCCTAGTAGCGCATTGGTCTAAGACCTCTTGTATTGAGTACATTGATCACAAACAATTTCTAAACATTCTTGAACAACCTTTAACTATTTCTAACCCTAGCCTAGATTAATCTTACTAACCCTATTGCTGTCGTCACCTTTTTTATGCTATAAACACCTCTATGCAGCATATATTCTATCTTTAAAGCAATTGAACGGTTGGCTAAGGCATTGTTTATAAAGTGTTGATATTGTTACATTGATTTTCTTTAGCATTTATTGTGAAGTAATATTGTAATCATTGCTATTGTATAAACATTGATTTACTTTGTCAATGTTATTGCTCAATTGCTTATTATCAGAAAGTCATTGATTATATGAAGTACTAACCAGCAAGTGAGCTTGCACATGTATAGTTTCTTGTTGCTTTGTCTCGGGCAGGTACACTTCTTGGTTACTATTTCCGGTTATCTTTTATCTTTATTGGCTATTAAGACGGACTTTCTGATCGGTGGTGACTTGTGAGGGGGAATAATATTACTCAGCCATAAGCCTTTGCCTTCTCAAAACCCCAGGTCAACGGGGACGTCTCCCCTGGGCCTTACCTCCCTAAACAGAAAGAGCTATACCATTGAGGTGACAGTGGTGGGATAGTCTCAGTTACGCCAGTTTGCCCTCCTTTCATCCGTCTTTTATCCTAACTACAAACTGTGCGATAACAGAGACAATTATAGAAACAACTGTGGAATGGATGACTAGTTCCTTGATTGTAACATATGGGAATCTGGAAGAGTACTAGGACAAGGGTGTTACAGAAGTATTCTCTCAACAAGAGGTAGCTGACCTTTATAAGACTCTTACTCCAACTGCCAAAGGATTCTCCCAGGAAGAGGGAGTTCCCTGGATGGGCCGATGCATGCACAACCAATTTTGGGTTTCAGTACCAATGAGATTATACTCATGTTGGGTTGTTCTAAGTTTAGTGCAAATTTCAAGTCATTATTTGATAGATCTAATACACTTGTATTAGCCCTGTATACAAATGAGTTCATTGTTGTAGGAAGTCCCAAACAGCTCATGATGTGGTGTGAGAAGATTTTGACTTGTGAAGATCGCATAAATGACAAAGGAGGTTGGCAGGTTGTTGATGCAGTGTTCCTTGTACAGAAGGTTCTTGCCTTGAAGATACTGAAGAGAGTTCATAGTACAGAAGGAAGCAGTGAACCAAATTCACATTTCTTCAAGTTCATTGATGGTCAACTATTTCACCAAGCCCCTAGCAGAGGGGAGATTCTAAGTGCAAGGGAAGTATATTGTGTTTGGGAGAGAATAATTTCCTTGGTAAGAGGGAGTGTTGGATTTTTAGTACCACATAAAGTGTATAGCAGAGTGCAGCAGCGAGCAGAGGAGAGATGGGTGCATACAGAGAAGGCAAGTGTGACAGATGTGCAGGTCCATATAGCAGCTTTGCAACCCTCCTCCAGCAAAGTTCCATACAGCAGTACAGCAATTCCATATAGCCCTCCTTCAACAATTTCGTACAGCAGTAATAAGGGTGCAACAGCATTTATGGAGGAGAGATCCTCAGTTTAATTCCAGTTTAGATGCCTTTTATATTTAGCAGTTCAGTTGTGTTTCTAGTTTTGTTTTAGTTAGTATTTGCATGCAGAATTAGAGGGCACAATTTCCTAGTTAAGCAAGCCACTCATGCATGTGGATTCTAGTCTGAGTTAGGCCACAGACCTCTAAGAGGATGCATGCTTGCATGCCTCAGTTCATCTCCAGTAGAGGTGCACTTCAGTTAGGCTCATCTATCACGCAAGGAAAGAACTCTAGGGTTAGGGTTTAATACTTCCAGTTAAGTCACTGTTGTGCATGTGTCCAGATTCATTGTACTTTCTAGTCTATAAAGGAGAAGGTAGGGGTATATACTATAGGTTTTATTCATTCAGTGTTTCAGAGTATGAAGCAGTGGGTGAAAGGTAGAGTTTGACACTTTCTGTGTATTTCCTGTTTTCAAGAGTAATAAACAGTGATGTGATTTGAGTTTCAGATCTGTGTACTTGCTGCTACTTTCTTCAGTTTGATCCATTTCAGTTCCTAGTAAAAATTAGATTACAGTTTTGATAGAGATTTCAGTTTTCTGTCTTCCTAAGTAGGTAGGTTAGAAATCAGACTAGGACTGTTACTGTGCGCTGAAAAATTTTAACATTTGGCAGTTGACTAGTGCGCCCTCTTTCTTAGGTTTTCAAGCAGCAGTGCAATGCTTTTTGGGGGGGGCTTATTTTCCTCTTTCACTCATTCTATTGCAAGCAGGAAGAGGGCACACCATTTGGAAGTTCTAGTTACTTTTCGAGACAAAATTCATTGAACACTCAAGTTGTGTTGACTTTTCCAGGCTTGGGTGAGGATTAAACGACCTGAAGCTAGGCGCTTCCCTCTGGGTTAGCATGCTTTTAAGGTTCCTATTCTGAGTTGAAGATATTCTTGGATATTTCCTTTGCACACTTCTTTGAGACGGGTTGACGATCAGTTATTATTGAATCCATTCATTTTTCATTCTTCTATCTCCATGCCTTCTCTCTTGAGTCCTTTCATGTCAGATTATTGAACAAGTTTATGATTGACTGTAAAAAAGATGCTAGTGTGTTCATGTGAGGGTGTCCCTAAGCATTGTACGAGTGAAGCACTTGAGAAGTGATAGTAGTCCTCTAGAATTATTATGGTGTGAATCTGATATTTTCAAACTTATTTACAACTCTAAAAAAAGATGAAACTCTTGTAGCAGCCAACCCTTTATTATGGATGAGTTTCATGATTTGATGTGAAATTTTCAGAATTGATGAGCTTTGAGTAACACTTGCCTCACTAGTTTTCTTGTATTTTGACTCGATGCTCATTGGATTAAATGTACTGGTCAAAAAAACAAGCAAAAAGACAAATTTATTCGCTGATTTTGAGTATTGTACTTGCACATCTTCAACTTTTTGTTGCGGATCTAAAGTGCATTATTGCAGAAATACAAAAGATTAATGCTGATTTTATATCTAAACAAATACTCTGAATTGTACTTGCTTTTTTCCAACGTTTAATAGCAGAAAACTGAACCCTTCTGAAGATTTCGGCAAGTATATCTTGTAGATTTGAAGTATTTTGCAGGGCACAGTGGAATAATTTTTGTTTCATATCAATAGGGATTCTCCCTAATGCTAGCAAGCACTAGCCCAAAGCAAGAGGAATTGTSCAAGGTGACATTGGCACATTCCCTAAATGTGCATTTGATCCCTTGAGGTTTCAAGTGWTAACTAAGAGGATGATTTGGAGAGTGCCCCTCTCCATCAGGAGTCAGGACCGCTATGAGTGAAACCATAAACGGCTAGACCGTAATAATCGAAAATTTGTATGTGGACGATGCAAATCTCCCAAGCCATGGTGAGAACGTGGGTGCGTAATAAGCATAGAGTTACATTTGAGCCCTGACGCTCACCCGCTCAAAATTATAATAAAAAAACTTGAGCTGCTAGGTGAATACTTTTAAAGTTTTTTTCGATGTCTTGTGCTGTCAGATAGTCATTGCGAATGTTAAAAGGTGTGCCTACAGAGTACATGATGTTCTTAAATTGATGATCCTTGCACAATAGAATTTCCTGTTACCAGAGAATGCTTGGAACTTCGGAAGCAGTCAGATCAAGCTCTGGCATTTGTGACAGTGACGTGTGATAGAGATGAAAGACATGCAAGGAAGAACACCCATTTCTAGCTCTGCTCCCGTTTCCATTTTCGTTCCCATCTTGACAATACATTTGCACATTATCAAATAATTTTATATGCACAATATACACAGGATTCATGCGCATTTCTCGCTCCCTTCCCCTTTCCTGTTTTGAGTTCCCGGTAACAGAATCTGCTGAGGTCCACGACTAGTTCTCGGACCCAGATTATAAAAATCAAGGTCAGATTGGGAACCAGTTAATGAAGCAAACTTCCTCGAACAACTAGTACGATAGAGAGACCAAAAACTGGAGAGTCTGACCGAAATCGACAAATCACTCAATCAAGTAAAGGTCTGCCTGTAGGATTCATCACCAGCTTTCTGTAAATTTCCAGTTCTCTTGCAGCACCGAAAATTCGGACTATAAAGACTTAATGTTTGATTTAAATAAACATCACAAGCTTAAACACTCCAATTAGGCATTGATTCGTTCAACACATCCATGATCGAAGATCGCATCTCACATTATTTATGTTTATTTTTCTAGAACTGTTATTTTAATGTACTGCATTTGGCTAAAAAGCCATAACATCGAGACTCCGACCGCAACCGTATTTGGCATTACTGAAGATTTTTTAAAGAAAAAGCAAGAATGTAGGTACCTGGACCACTTGCTCTGCTCCGTGAGGTTATAGGCTCGAGGCTTCGGGGCATTGCAAGGTCCAACTGTCGCCTGTTGCACAAGAAAAAAAAAATAGAAGACAAAATAGCCTGTCAGTTCAGCACTGCGATCAGGGCAATTTTGAAAGGGCCGGCCGGATTCGATCTGATCCCTAATTTAAGACAAATAGAGGCATAATTGAACAAGAATTGAAGAATTGAAATCCCAGAGGCACAATTGAATAAAAATCGAAATCCTACCTGCTGATAAAGGGCATAGAGAAGCAAAGCAGTTTCATCCGAAAAGCTCCTAGCAGGTTTGGCGGATTCGCCAAATCCGGCATAAGCAGCCGCTGCGTAGAATCGATCTGGATATGAAAGGCCGGATGCTGCCCTCGCCATTTCGGAAGACGGAACAAATGGTAATGGTTTTTCTGATTGGAGCGAAACAACCTTACTCGGCCGGATCTACCATTGCTCTTTGCTTCTGCTCTTCGGGCCGCTATTTACTGCCCTTTCCCAATGTTCAACGCATTCTAACCGAGGAAAATTGCGTTTTCTTTCGATTTCGATTGTTTTGCGGYGATTTTACTTTGAGTATGCATGGTGTCGGGTAGGCAATCTCTGAAACTTGAGTATCACGTTTTTAGGCGCTTTTTTTTAGCATGTTTTGTGTGTTGTGTTGGGTTGTATTTTCATGTGAGATGGTTTAATAATTAGTTTTCTTTTGTTTAATTAGTCTTCTTTGTAACGTAATGTTGAATGGTACTAGGGATTTATGCGGGCCTTTTTTTTTTTTTTTTCTTTCTTTCTTCTTAGTGTATGTGCATAACGTTAATAATCGAATGTTTATATTTTGTGGCATTTTGGAATAGCTTTTATGACAATAAAAAATATATATATATTCTATATTGGTTGTGGGATTGATCTTGGTTGTATATAAGTTTTAATATACTATAATGTTTATGTCAACCGTGTTTACAAAGGTAGTGATTTCCCTACTAACATAATGGTTAATTAGTTCTGAAGTGATTATGCTTGCTTATGTATCATTTCTCTCCTTTCTTTGTGTGGTCTTTTGTGGCGTTTTAGAATAGCTTTTATGAATATAAAATATTCTCCTTTCTTATCCCATATTAGTTGTGGGGATTGGATTACATCAACATATAAGCCACTATATACCATGATCCTTGCTTATTTGACTTTCCCCTCCTTCTTCTATGTGGCACGTGTGCATGTATATGTGCGCAGAAATAACACAGTTGGACGCATCTATCTTGTGGCATCTTGGAATAGATTTTATGATTATAAAATCTACATCCTGCTTATCCCGCATTGATTGTGATAATTGGCCCATGGCAACATGTAAGTCGCAATATTCCATGGTCCCTTGCCTCCTTTGTATAACATATGTGTGTGAACAATAACAGGGATAATCACATTCTTGTATGCATATATTATGGCATCTTGAAATAGCTTTTACAAATATAAAATCTCTTATCATCCCTTTTTTCTCTTATGTGTGATTTCATGTCTTATGAGTCTTCTTTTGTTTATAACTTTGTGATCTATGTGATGTTTATAATACTTATAAGTGTTACTACTAGGCTTGCATAGCTTTATGTAGGGATTTTGTTTCATATTAGTATTATCGTTCTCCTTCACTGATAAGACAAATGGACTATTTTAATAAAACGGTAAAAGGGTTGAAAGTTTTGGACGTGGTTTGGGGCATGTGTACATTGGAAGCGATTTAGATTCCATGCAATCTCAAAATCAAGTGGTGGTGTAGCAACACCTTTTCATATATGAAGGTCGCATGTTCCCCATTTACCTAGAGGCCTTTTCTACATAATGTTGAGTTATGGTGGCATCTATCATTTAGCTTGAGGTGTTTTCCTCACCATGGCATGTCATTACATTACTTCTATAGTTAAACAAGTGATTTCGTGCACAACATGAGCAATATGATGCATGAGATGGAAACTTAAAGGAATTAGAGGCTCGAGTTCAACAAAGAGGTCTTCCAAAAGACGATGTCATAATGATCCAGGCAGAAATCGATGGCCACCCACCTATTTCGTTGGCTCAAAACAGGGGTTTCCACTTTGGCAGTTTTTCTACAACTTTTCGGATCCTAAACTTTCGGGATCGTTTTGAGGCCCTAAACAACGTTTTTTGGACCCGCCACAGTCACACTGTAGGCTTTAGCCAAAGTGTGACAATAAAATGTGTAGTCCTCGAATAGACCTTTCCAACATGCGCCCCAATTGAAGATCGTAGGAAAAAGTTACTCCCTTGGGTTGACATATCAACTACCCCCATTAGGGCCCGCAAACCTTTTGGTATTTCATCTTTCGGGGTTAGGATTTTGATTTTCTTTATGTTAAAAAGGCCTCTAGAGCCTCATTGTAAACATCATTGTCTTCTTGTGAATGAGCGTAGCCATCACATCTCTTCTCAGAGATAAGCTACCACCATTCTAGTGAGTCATTCACTCTGTAATTTTACAGTTTTTGTACATTGCTCTCATTAATAAAATTGTGCATTATTGTATCTCTGTGTATATTGCAATATCTCTGTATATTTCATTGTTATATCCCTGCCTTTGTTTCATTCTCAAAATAATCTGGATCACATAAAGTGAGAAGAAAACAATGGAAAGAATTCAAGGTGATGAAGAGCATCTATATCCACAAGGAATTGGTGTGAGCAAAATACAAGGTATTAAATTCCGAGACTATATTTACTTGACTTACTAAATAAAGGGAACCTACTGTAGTATTTTGAAAGGTCAAAAAGACAAGTAAAGTACTATAAAACTACTTAATGCTCCAAAAGAAAAAGAAAAAATAGAACTAGTCACTACTTTCTTGAATGTACTTACACCCTAGTCACTCAATTGCCTCGATTATATGCAAATTTTATGTTGTGTAATGTGATATCCCAATTTTAACCCTAGATTATATTAGAGCAAATCATATATTATTTGTAAGTTCATGATGGTATATTCAACGTGTTTCAAGCTAGGAGGCCTAAGCCATAATGACCTGCTAATGTAATATGTGTAATGCTTTATATATATTCTTAGCTCAAAGCCCAAGCAAAAGGTTCAACTAGTGAATAATTAAGAATCCAAGTGTGTGGACTTAGTTGCAATTTTATGTCAAATAATATAATAACCACTCAAAAGGTTTCTCGAGGACAACAAGGGGCTATATGACCATGAGAGGGAAGATGAAAGGGAATACTTGGGAATAGTAACCCATTATAATAATGTTTTCACATGTCCTTTGAAGAAGTACTACCTTTTGCCCATGTTGTATTAAAGAACTCCCTCACCTACTATGCTTCAAAGTACTACCTTTTGCCCATGTTGTATTAAAGAACTCCCTCACCTACTATGCTTCAAAGTACTACCTTTTGCCCATGTTGTATAAAAGAACTATCTCACCTACCATGGACTTAGGTGTTCTTTTTATAATTCATAATGCTTCTTGGAAGGCACATATGACTCGTGCATTAGGAAATATATAACATGTTTTTTCCCTTTAGGAGAGCTTTTTCTTCATCTTCCATGGTTCATGTTGGTACTAAAATATGCACCATGTTCATTTGAATGTGCTTACCAAAATTACCCTAGAAGGGCCACCAATAGGTTTCCAAAGTTTTCTAAAGAAATTTCTTTGTCATTTAAAATCTTGGGGTTAATCCCCTTAACATTTTTTGATGTAGACCCCTTATCTTATTCACCTCTAGTCACTTCCACTATAATTAACTTTCCCTTTCATTTTCCTTTGGGATGGAGGGTGAAGGCAATTTCTCATTTACCACACTTCACTTACCTGCATCCCAACTTATATCCACCCTACATCCATTCACCTTCCTTCACTCACTCCATATTACACTCCTTATCCCCCTAAACTCGGTCTTCACTCTGTCTTGTCTGGGGCAAATGGAAAAGGTTCTCTCCCATTTTCCACTCACATGCTACCTCTGCCCAAATGTTCTCATTCCACCCCATGCTTCATCCACAACCCCTCGTTCTCATTCCTTCCTCTGCTCCATCTTACACTATGTGACCAGAGTGGAGGGTTAAAGCACCCTTCACTCTATCTTTCATACTTTGCTTTTGCCACATCTAACCTCTACCTTCGTTCAATCACCTCTTACTCCCCCTTCCATGTCCTACATCCACTCCATCTAACCTTTGCCTTCCTTCCATCACCTCTTACTCCCCCTCCCACGTCTTACCTATGCATCATCTAACCTCCATGTTCCTTCAATCACCTCTTTTTACACCTTCCATGCCTTACCTCCACCCCATCTCATTGTCACCCCTTTGCATTTGTAGGATCTCAGTTTTAATCCCCATAAATTTTAATGTAACTATGCAAATGCGATTTAGGTTGGTGAGCCAATATGTTTTGGGCTGAAGAGCCTAGAATTATAAATGTGCATACATTAATTAACAAAAATAAATTATTGGTTATGATGCGAGAGGGAAAGTAACGTTGGTGGGCTACGATTCAATAATAGAGGGGGGGGGAGGGGGTCCAAGAGGAACTCCACATGCCTAATAAACCCAATACACTTTTCATTAAATCATTTTATTATTAATGTTTACCTCCTTTGACTTATTTCAGACCAATCATTAAATGCATATACGAGGTTGGTGGGCAAGTCATCTCACCTAGATATTGAAGTATGGGCTAAGTATACTCATGTAAGAGGTTGGTGGGAAAGTTATCTCACCTATCTATGACAACATGGGTTGCATGCAATCTTTTTGGGAAATATGTGAGAGTCAAAGCATGCATGAAGAAAAGGGAAATTTGAGTAGGAAGAGGGGACAATTTTTACACAAAGTTTTTGGGACAACAAGAGAGAGTTGGGTACTGGAAAAGAGCACCAACCACACTATGTATGAGAGCATCCATGAGAGAGGATGAGTTTTGTGCTAAGAACCAGGCTAGCATGCCTCTAAGTAATATTTTGTTGAGAAATTGCTCAAGAGCCTTGAGAAGGTTGTTGTGAGCACTCCATTGTTACAATTGAGATCCCCGAAGTCCCTGGTTGAGATATTTCATGGCCAACTTGTGTTGGATCCTTGGGGGGGAATGGTATATCATGAGAGATTGTGTGGTAAAGAAGGGGATCCCATTCCTTGGGTTGTGCAAGTTGAGAGGAAAGAGAGTTGGTGGATTGGAATCGCTATTGGAGTTAGAAATATGGGTATTGGGATGTGTGAGGACAATGACCAGCCATGAGAGTAAGACCTCCTTGTGGATTCATAGCCCCAACACATGGGTGGCCTATTGTTGAGAGAAATGGAACAAAAATCCTACGGTTGGGAGGAATATCCCTCGTATGCAAACAATTGGTGCTTCTGTAAAAAGATAAGTGTTTTGTGATATTGCTTATGCATAATTCAGTTGTGTATATGTTTTATTTAAATGTTGTGTTTTCTTTAGTAGATGCATTCACGTTTTTAAAATTCTTGATAGTTGCATGAGCATTTATTATCATGTTGCATGCATTTATCTTTAATGAGTATTACTATTTCCACATTTGTTTGTTAATGGGTACATTACAAGTGGTATCAGAGCCATGGTTACAACACCAAGTTGCATGGGTCTACTAAAGGATAGTAGAGTTTTTGTCTTGTGTTAAGTTAGGTAAGGTCCCCAAAATTGTGATTTTGTATAGAGTTACCTAGTGTGAGGGGGGTCGATTTAGTATCTAGGTGGTCGAATTCGACTCATAATGTTGAGTCAATGGTTTCATGATAGTCATGAGTGCAAGTTTTTGAAAAAAAAATAAAAATTGAAAAAACAACAAAGTGTTGAAGACTTTGTGCATATCGCAAGAATTCGTTTTTCATGTGATACAATGTGTATCGCATGAAATTATTTTTCATGTCATACACTATTCTCGCCAAGAAAATGGCTTAAGGACTTAGAGGCAAATGGGTTTTTGCACAAAGAAAAAAGTTCTCGCAATGCAATATATTACAAGAAATGAAAGTTTCTCGCGGTGCGATGAAGCAAGAATTCTCTTCATCGCGGGAAAAGAAAATTTCATGCAATACACCGCAATAAGGGAAACTTTCTTATGATGTGATAAAGGTGAAGATCCTCCTTTTTGCAAGAAAAGAAACTTTCTTGTGATGCGATAAATGGGAAAAAGTTTCCTTTATCACGGGAAAGAAGATCTTTGTAGGTGTGATACGTCGACCATAAAAAACTTTGGTGCGACAATTTGCAGAAGGGAAAATTTTTGGAGGTGCAAAAAGTTTTCATGCAAGAAGATAGTTTTCGGGAGTGTGAAAGAGACTCCAATGCAAAGTAGAAGAAGAACATACTTAGATGAATTCTAGAAGAAAGTCATTCATCGCACAAAGAGAAAAGTTATTGTGATGCAATATATTGCGAGAAAGGGAAAGTTCTTGTGATGTATCGCCAGATAAGAAAATTTCTCATGATGCGATAAAGCGGGAAAGTTATTCTTGTCATGGAGATGAAAATGTTCCAAGGTGTAATATGTCGCGCCATAAAAATTTATGGTGCGACACATCACAGGGGGGAGAATCTCGAAAATGTGATAAACGTGTCGCAAGGATGAATTTTTGTTGGATGTGATACAATATGTATTGCGAGAAAAATAAAGATGATGCAACGTGATAAGGAAGAGAAGAAAATAAAATAAGAGAAAAGAAGAGAAGAGAGGAAAAAGAGAAGGGAGAAGAAGAGAAGAGGGGGAAAAAGAAAAGGAGAAAGATGGCTAATGAAAAAAGAACAAGTCTAGGGCCAAAATATCGTTTTCACCATAACAAGAGCATGTTAACTCATAATCATATGAAATTTAAAGAGTATTTGCATAGTAAGGAAGGCTACAAAAGTGTCGGTGAGGGCCACTGGCCAGTTCTATTCCAATTTTCCAAAAAACACAAATTAGTGGTTTTTTAAGAACATGGCGGTGTTTAGTGACAGGGACCTGGATGAAGATGAAATTTTTAATAGGGAGTCCAAAACATACACATGAATACACTCTATTGGGATTTTGGCCAAATTACAAAGGGTTTGGGGTGGAGATGCTAAACATGGAAAAATCCACTATTCAAGGCCACTTTTGGGGGATTTTTGAGATCTTCAGAGGAGAAAAAGGGACCCCATATCACAAACCCAAAAAAAATTATTAATTCAACATTGTCCCTCCTCGTCAATTTGGACAACTTTTCCTTCGTGAAGTTTTCCTAGTTTTTCTCTATCTAGGAGAGTGGTTTTTCGCTAAAAATTCTAGCCTAGAGAAAATGCAAAAAGGACAAAGTTGGCAAATCCAGATGGATGCAAAATTTGGACGAAGCATTAGATTACTAATCAAGAAGTTGTTGTGCACTCACTATCAAGAATACTATTAGTGCCTAATATAGATGTTTTCCTGGTTCCTAACATATTTCCTTCCATAGGTAGAAGAAGTTTGCCTTTGAGCCAAATTCCATTGGTGAAAAGGGGTGCAATTTAGTAGAAATGACAAATTCAAGAAGCCATAAACCTTAGCTTAGAACTCAGATTGAAGCATAAGTAAATTCATTGGAAAGGTAATCTAGAGGACAACATGGAAGAAGTTTAAGTTATCTAAATAAGCATTTGAGTGTTTCAAAAAGTCATAAGCAAAAGGACATATGAACTCTATGAACCGTGCAATTGCTCAATATAAAAGATTTCCAAAATAATGTCAATTTTGGAAAAAAAAATCCAGATGATAAAGGTACATGCTAGATGTGAGTATTGGGTAAGGAATATTGCACATGCTCGTGATGGTGCCTATGCAATAGTGTAGAGGCACTTTTGGAATTGCAACCACTTGGTGATGAAAAGGGATTGCATTTTTAATATCAAGGTATTGTTGATGAACAAGGGAACACTCAAGGATAGAGTGTTAT
Source organism: Picea sitchensis (assembly GCA_010110895.2). NCBI lineage: Eukaryota > Viridiplantae > Streptophyta > Pinopsida > Pinales > Pinaceae > Picea > Picea sitchensis. The sequence continues at coordinate 118,169 of SNQJ01S0027741.1, forward strand.
GTCAAAGGCCTATTGATCCAAGAGAATCCCTAGGTCTATAAAATGCTCAAAAATGAAAGTTCTCGGAATCAGATGAAACCAATTCCATTGTGACCGGCTCGTCGCGCTGATTCTGGCCATATATTTACTTCCTCAAATAGACATTGTATGCGAGAGTTATCGCACTCTGGTCGTTTTCCCAAACAGGTAAAAAGTCAACAGGCAAAAAGTCAATGCAGACGTCATGATGACGTAGCATTGAAACACATGGCAGCACAACAACAGGCTAATTGGGCATATGACAGTGGTCCATTCTCGTTTCGACAAGTGGCACATTTTTTATGGGCAAATGAAAAGGTGCCACGTGGCCCAGACATGGGTTGCCACGTGGCACCCCATCATTTGTTTGGATGGTTAAAATTTATGGAGCTCGTAGGGTTTGACCGCATGACCTCTTGGAAGGGAAATGCTTTGGACCCGGCGGATACCATTACGCCACCATGGGACTTGTTAATACAAGTGCACATTAATATATTTAAAGTGTTACAAATGTCAAAGCGGAGGCGGAAGGGGGCTGGGGCTAAGCCTCAACTTGCAACTTTATCACTGCCATATAACCACCACTATAAAGGTCTGATGCTACTCCACTCCACAGTCGGCGCAAGGATTTGGGCGCGAAATATTAGCACATGTATGCCATATGTTTTAGGGGCTGTAACCATAACCCAGGCGCACATGTAGGGGGCGCGGTCCTATGAAAATGCACCACATGACCATTGCTTACGGACTAAGGGCCAACGTGCAGCCCTTAGGGGTTGGCGCTTGGCCATTTATAGTCACATGACCCTATTTTAGCGTGCATGCCTAGGCCCCTTGGGCTAAGTTTGATTTTTGTTACATAGGTGGGTTATTTGCCTATAGTTTTGGCTTAGATTAGGTGTTTTTGGAGATTTCTTAGCCATTTGGAGGGGGGTTTGATCCCAAAAAGAGGCCAGATTCTTGTGGGAAGTTGGGCTTCCCCAACTGATCCTAAAAACTATATAAACCAGTTTTATTGAGCTTGAGAGGATACTTTGTATGCAGGGAATGTAAAGAAGAGTTGGAGTTTTTTGGCCCATTTCTCATGTTTTGAGGGGCATTTATTCATGTTTTGAGATGAGTTTGTTGAGGCATGGGTGCATCTGTAGAAGGAGGTCTTGTACAACATATCAGAAGCCTGTTTGTAACAACAAGGAGCCATTGTAAAGAGAACTTGAGCATTTGAAGATCAATAAAGAGGTCCTCCACTTGGAAGTGGGCCCGGAGACGTAGCCACATATTGGTGAACTTCGTTATCAAGTTCTTGTTGTCTTTGTCTCTTTCTTATTATTGTTATCTTCTCTTGTTTGCAGCGTGGTTATTGATGGTTGAACTCTTTAATCATTCATGAGCATCTTATTAATGTCAATTTGTTAATAATTCCTTCCATTTTTGGATCAAGTATTTTGGTATCAGAGCTTTTGGTTGTTTTGGAAGGTTTAACAAGTGCAGGATTGGATGCTCACAAGATACAAATCTTGGAGAGGAGAAGGATCATTGGTTGAATTCATTCCTGAGATAGAACGAGTTTTGACAAAGAAAAGAATGGCTTCAGATGGAGAAACTTCTCCACGAACCAAGAAGCTTGAAGATGCATTTTTCTCCATGTCAGAAATGGTCAAAGTGTTATGTTGGCACAGGGGCAGACCCAGGGCTCAACGCTACAACAACGCACCAACAAAACCCTAACTATCGACCCTTTCAACAACACCTGCGAAGCAGATGAAGTCTCACCCGAGGTAGAGGCAAGGGTGGTTGCAGGACTCGGGTGTTTGCAACCTTAGCTGGGACACAGATCTATGATTGTAATACTTAACAGAGCACTTAGCACCAATGATTCATCAATATTCAACCACTATCTACTTCGCAGATAAAACAGAACATCGCATCACTCATCCAGATATGATGTATCTAAGCACTTATCGTAGAGAAGTAGGTTAGATCTAACAGATTCAGGCACTAAGCACATTCATATAAGTCAGATCTAACATCCATATACATCATTAACACAAAGCATAAACTGATATATCTATCTATATCAAAGAACTTAGCAAATAAAGACATAAACACATCAACACATTGCACAAAGTAGAGCAACACAACATATACGTGGTTCACCCCCACCTGGGGCTACGTCCACCAACTCTTCTTCTTTATTAGCTTCTTCAATAGGTTACATGCACAAAGCCTCAAACCCTTACTTTGCATAGGACAGGAGATTTGTGCAGCTCGCTAGATCCTCCTTCCCTGAGTAGATCTAAGCACTCAACCTTCCACAACCTCTTACAATGACTTGCACTTAGCTCTGCAAGTCTCACGCAATATGCACATAACACTTTACAATATCGATCACACAGATCCAACTCTAACACTTAGTTATTCCTTATGACCTCTCTTCATCACATCGCCTAGTCTTCTATTTATACTTTACAAAATAGGCCTAAACATGGGTAAACTCATGGGCCGACATCCCATACCCATTACATAATCCCAAATCCCAAAAAGGGGTCGAGATCCTGCGATCTCTGCTTCATCTTGCGCTCCTCCTTCGACATGCTATCGAAGTCCCAAAATAGGTCAAACTTGACTAAGGATCTCCCAAAACTTGGTCAAGGGCCAAAAGGCCCCCAACACTCACCTGTGACTCGTCCCGAGTCATTCTGATTTGGGTAGTTTTGCTTCGAAAGCCTCGAGCGTAGCTTGAGTTGCTTCGACTTGTTGTTGTGCCTTGGCCTCCTGTTCAACAAACTCTTGGATGATTGTGTCGTTGACTGGTCCYTCCAGGTGTTGTTCAGCTGCAGTGACAACCTKCTCCAGTTCTGCTCCTCGGCCTTCTACCTCTGTGAACAATTGATAAGCCTTATCTTGTACAAGTTGGAGCCTCTGAGTYACTTCCATAACTCTGCTCTGGATAGTGTGGATCTGTTGTTGGGCAGTGCGTTGCTCCTGGGATCGCTTCATTCTTTCTATAGCTGAAAGGGGCTTCAACTGCGCTTGTATCATTTCAGCTTGATACTTCGCCTCTTGGAGTTGCGACTCCAGTGCCTTCAATTATGGATTCTCAGTGAGTTGTTCATAGGTCTGGGCATTGCGATGAGTAAGTTGCTTACATTCCATAGAAAGGGATTTTATTCTCTCAACTATGCTTCGAGCAATTGCTTCTCTTTGATCCCTTACATCCTGTGGGGTCTCGGGCACTATGCAGAGTTCTAAGTTTGCTATGCATTGTTGTAGTTGCTGGATAACTTCTGTGAGCTGTTCTACTTGCTGCGTGACTCGATCCTCTACCTTTACTTCTACGACTATCATAGATCGAAGTGCTCTGCTAATCGCTTCTTTCACTTCGAGTTGCTCCGCAAGCAACTATTCTTTTCCTTGTTGTAGCTGTGCTTTTTCTTCTTCAAACTTTGCTTGGAGAGAAATATTTTCCTGTTTTGCAGCTTGACGCTGCTCTACAAGTACTCCTTGCACTTGCGTCAAAGCCTGGGTGGCTTGTTCTGTTTCCTCTAGTGCTCGTCGAAGGCGAGCTTCGACTCTCTCAGCTAGTTGGTGGAGTTGGGTTGTCTCATCTCCCAACTCTGGTTCTCCTGATGGCAGGGGCACAATGGAGACTGCACGGCTGGACTGAAGGGCTTGTTGTACCCCTCGAAGTTCGACTTCAATCCTATCATACATTTCTTCCTGCTTTTCTCCTTGTTTTTATGCTATCTCCAGTGAAACATCATTCAGGGCTGCTATGATGAAGTCAAAGTCATCAAAGGTGAGGACAGTCTGCATATTGGTCATGGAGGCTTTCGATTTCTTCCGGGAAGAAGGTTTTGGGGGGGAAACCTTCCTCTTCTTCAAAGGGTCAACCTCGTCTCTGGGCGGTGTTACTTCGCCCGGTCTCTGTTCAGCTTCTACTTCGTCACCACCCCTCGGTCATGTGACATGGACACAGTCTTCACTGAGGTGCTACTTAAGTTTTGGACCTCATCAGTCTTCTTCTATCTGCTAGTTCCTGGTGTATTTTGTTCTTTATGAGTGTCTTATGAGCTGTCAATATCAGATATCTTTGTGGGGTTGACGGGGATAAGGAGGTTAGCGGACCATTTTTTAGTGATTTCTTCAAGGTCTTCTTCTATAAGCTTATAATATGACTAAAGCTGCTCTTGGTGTTCATCTACTTGCACTGTAATGTATATAAAGTGTTGATCTACGCTAAAATTCATTAGTGGTTGGAACCTCTGTAGGGTGTTCGGAGTCATGCGAGGCTCGACTTCGATGGCTTGCTTTAGATGGAGGTAGTATGTATGAAACACAACGTTCGACTGCCACTGTTTGTTCATATCAGTTGAATACCACATGGTAGCGAACTTCACGGCAAGCGGTTCGAATGGCTCTATGTCGGGGAAGGTCTCTCCTTCCGGCATCTCCCAGGCAACAAATGCAATGAGGACCAGGAGCCATCTGAAATGAAATTTGTAACCCTGATCATGTGCTTCTCGACAATCTAGTTCCAACTGGTTCACTAGGTACTTCGCCCAGTTCATCAGTAGGCCTTCCACACACTTACCTGTGAGGTCAACGACAAAGCCGGTGACCTGCGTAGGTCGGTTCTTCCTTACTAACTTTCCAGCTATCATTTGACATGCAAGGTGCACTGCGCCACTCTGGATGGAAGCTACCTTGTAGCCTCGTGTTCCCTTCTCAACGTTGTTGTATGTATCCTTGATCTTCTGTGTAAGTGCGCGATCTACGACTTTTCTTGGATAAAAGTTATGCGGGTCGGGTCCTTGCATACTCAGTCCTGTGATCCTGTGGATCAGCATTGGGTCAACTGTAATGCGGTGGTCTAGCCATAAGTAGCCGCCATGGTAACATGATAGTAGCAGCTTGACACATGCATTGACTTCCTGGTGTCTTCCGAAGTGTGGGATCTTCATGACATTCAACAGGGTGGACTGTGCGAGGTTCATCGTCCACAACTGAGGGATGATCTTCGAGTTCTTCCCTTTATTTCTGGTTAGGTACTTGTATGGGGCGAGCATACCATAGATCTTTCGATCTCTAAGGTTGAAGTCGTTGAACTTCAACGCGGTGATCTTATCCTGCTCTGTTTGAACTACGCGTATCCCCTTCGGGAGGTACGCAGTGACCATAGTGTATCCGTTCAGAGGGTCGGCCAAATGGTTACATTGGTCCCAATGACTATATTGCTTCGCCATGGCGAAGTGCCATGTGATGTTTTTCTATTATCCCGACGAAGCTCCAATTTTGCAAATTTTCCTTCTGCGAAGTTCCTTCTAGAACCTTCTGTAGCTTGTCGATCTTAGCTCTCTTCTTACTTAATTTTCTAGCTTTCTTTCCAATGAGCTTCGTCTCGGTATGCATTTTTCCATTCTGACTCTTATCTTTTTTTGGCATAGTTACTTCGCGTTGTTGAGATTCTTTCCCAAGAGTCGAGGGTGATACTTCCTCTTTATCTGGAATAGGTACTTCAATCTGTTGTGGGTCTTCTAGTGTTCGTGAAACTTCGACATCCGGGTCTCTGGAGTTAAATAGCTTCGATCTGTTCTCTTGTTCTTCAATCAAGTGTGTGATCCTTCTAGTCATGAAATCTTTTAACTCTTGCTTCTTCTGCTCTAAAAGTTCTTTTTCTTCTTTCCTTCTGGCCTGATTTCTTTCAATCCAAGGTTTTCCTAGTAACATGGTAAATGGGGCGTTGTTCTCAATAAATTTAATAATCTCAAAATCTTCCTCTGTCGAAGTTCCATTGGCATTCATAGAAATCTGGGTGAGCTTTCCACATAGGTTTATCAACTTTCCTTTGAATAGACCTAGTCCTCCCAATGAAGGAGTCATAACAGGCTTCCCTAAAAGTTCCCAAGTTCTTTCTGTCGTGATATTCACTTGTGTTTCCTCATCTAGAACATAGTCAATGTTGAAGTCTCTTATTCTTGCTTCAAGGCATTCTTTTTCTTTGAAGACCTTTGATAAACTGACATGTCGATGGTCATTCAGGGTTTCTTTTATCTGTAGCAATACTTTCTATAATTCTTTCTGGGGTTCTGCCATTTCTGGATCTGCCTTAGGGTTTTCTTGTCTCATGTTCGTTTCTTCAAGCTTAGTAATCATTCTAGGGAAATCCAATACTTCATGGTCTATAGTTTTGCAACAAAAACAACTAGGTCTTCTCCCAAGGAATTCCTTAGCAAGATGTCCTGGTTTTCTGCAACTGTAACATAGGGTTAATCCTCTCTTTCTTTTAAATGATTCCCAGCTCTTTCTATATTGCGCGCCAGGGTCATAGTAGCTAACCTGCAAACATTTATTTCTAGGATCCTGCATCCACTTGTTAGTCCAGACATTCTTTCTATGCATAGGTATGACATATCTTTCACTATTCTTATCAGATCTACGCATATCAAACCTTCTTTCA
>SNQJ01S0027742.1:3097-21585 GCA_010110895.2 Picea sitchensis
GATGTTCAAATTGCTTTTCTACAAGGGCCTTGAATCCAAAAAATTGTCAAAAACTTTGCTCTTAAGTTTTAAGAAGTAAACCCAAGTACGTATGGAAAAATCATCAATGAAAGTTAAGAAATACTTGCACCCAGAAAAAGAAGGAGAAGAAAGTGGACCACATAAATCACTGTGAACAAGTTGCAAAGTGCTCAAGGCGTTCCAAGAGGCACGTTTGTCAAAACTGTCCCGATGATGTTTGCCGAGAACAAAACCAACACAAACACCATCTCTGCATGGAACAGGAGGAATACCAATCACCATATGTTGATTACATAGTTGTTGCAATCAGAGATAGTCTAGATGACCAAACCGCTCATGCCAAATTTTTCTCAAGTCATCTCTATGAGCAACAAAAACTGATGAAAAAGATGATGACCCAAAGTTGTCAAACTTGTACAACCTGGTAATATCATCAGCAATTACAGTTGCAAGAACATTCTTAGGATCTTTTAGATCCTTGATTACAACTTGGTGAGGTGAAAACTCTACGATTTTACCTTCACCTGAATGAGTGATTTGATATACTGATAGAAGGTTACAAGAATGACTTGGAACACATAATACATCATTGAAATGACCATTATCTACTTGAATTGTTCTAGATCCTACAACACTAAGAGATATATCATCACCAACAAATATTTTCTTGGTGTTACATTCATTTAGAGCATAAAATATGTCTTTTTCCTTAGCCATATGATAAGATGCTCCTGAATCAATAAGTCTTTCATCAGAAGAAGAAGTAGAAGTTGTATTGAAGGAGAAATCGGAAGCAAAAAATGCGTGTCCATGAGAAGAAGAAGAAGAAGTAGAATCAATACTTATGTTGTGCTTCTTCATCGTTGCTTTTAAAGCTACCATCTTCTTGAAACATTTGGACTCATCATGACCATATTTATCACAAAAGTTGCAATGTCTATCAGTCTTCTTATTTTTATATTTTTCTCCTTTGTCACCATTAGGAGTTGAAGTTGCCTGAGCGGGTTTGGGACCCTTATGTTGCTTGTTGTTGTAGCAGGGATGTTGCTTCTTGGGATTCTTGAGTTTATCTTTCTGATGGGAAACTAAAGCTTTGTTGGAGTACCTACAGTGTTGATCACTCCAAGTTGTACAAGATTATCTTCCTCTCTAATCACAGCAGCACAAAAGGACTCGAGAGTGGGTTTTTGATAATCTTTCCCTAGAGCTTCTCTCGTGGCATAAAAGGTAGATACAAACACAGAATATGCACTACCTAGCTAGAAATAATAAGTTAGATGCAACACTCTTCCTCCATTTCTATCTCACATTCTTCATATAACATTCTGAGTGTTTTAAACTTAGATTGATAGTCTCCAAGGCAAAAAAAATCACTTGGACTTAAGGTCAGTTCTTGATTTTCTAATTGTTGTCAATATTTTCCCAAGCTTCATGGGGGTCATCAATTTCTTTAAGGTGGAACCTTAAATCAAGAGAGATGGAAATTCTAATTAGTCCACATGCTTTGTCACTCCTATTAGACCATTTGACTTTCTTATCATCATCAATGGGTTCTTTTTTCTTTCCCAAGGTAATCTGGTACTAGCCTTTACTTCTTAATAAATCTTCCATATGAGATTTCCATTGGAAGTAGTTGTTGCTGGTAAGCAAGAAATTACTTGTAGAATCCATATTAAGTATGTAGATAATATGGATTTAAAAACTGAAACTGATGATCTCGATAGAAATATATCGAAAAGTTATGCGGTTTAAAAGAAAACAGTACTGAAAATGGACTTCGTATGTGAGAGTTATGCCCTTTTAAAAAAAGACATAAATAGTAACCAAAGGACCACGTGATAGTGTAAGTTGATTTATGAAGTGACCCATTTTTATAAAGAGAAGTGGGGATCGGTTTTACAATGAAGCTACTTTATAAAAGAAAAGTTGCATGCAAAATAAATAACTCTAAAATAAAATATTAAAGCTACTTATAGTGATTCACTTTTATACTTGAAGTGAAATACACTTTACAATTTGAGCATGAAATTTTTCAAAAAAAATAGCAAAAGAGGGATTTGAACTCAAGACCTCTTACTTAATAAAACAACTTTTAACCAAATGGTCTAGCAAAACATATTGTATTTTCTAGGAAGAGGATTGGGGTTGTTGTTGTTGAAGACGACCTTGGAGAGCATGCTAAAAAAAACTATTTTCACACAATGAAAAAAAATTGTTGTTGTTGAAGATGACCTTGGAGAGCGTGCTAAAAAAATTATTTTCACACAAGAAAAAAAAATTCGCTTCTCGATGACAACAAGGGTTAGATCTTGGTTAGCTTACCCGGAAGATGCACCTTTTCCTTTCTGTTTATGATTTTTCGAGATCACACAAGGCACAGGGCAAAGAGCATACAAATATTAAAAGAATAGAAACCCGACAATAAATAATACAAAACAAAAATAAAACCAAAATGATACTCTGCAAAAATAAAAAAAATGCGTATTCATGCTTTATACCTCCAGATCTGACTGAAATGGCCATATATTGGGAAAATGAAAACCTTTTCGAGTGAAACGAAAAGTGTTCCTAACTGAAATGAGTTCTCTGGATGCAATGGAACAGTCCTATCAGTGCATAAATGTATGAAAATGATAGAAAATGGATATGATGCAACCGGCTTCACGATCTCAATCTACAACAGGAGCGGGTCTTCAAGCAGGATCTGATGCCATGTTTGAAAACAAAGGTATTCCAACAGAGGAAAAACACCTTCAATAGCCACTCACATAACCAAATCAAAGATCAACACACCGATCTTTTCACGTGGTAAAACCCCTACAGGGAAACATCCATGGCCCCAGCCAACACGACCACTTGGAACAGTTTATTAATGCAAAAGAAAAAGATTACAAAGAGATTTTACAAGAGAGTTTCTCACAATCGATCATCGGAAAATGACCCTCCATGCTCTTTAAATAGAGATCATGCACCAATCGGGTGTTAAGCCATAGATCAATGGTCATTAATATCGAGGAGAGTATGAACCATCGGATCACTCTATGTCGGGAACATATCATGACCATCAGATTTCCTAACTACAAATGCATACTAATGCATACTAAAGAAACACACTAAGAAACACACCTTTGCCTAACAACACATTAGACCAAGTAGATCTTAACTAACTCCTAAGTGTCTAAATATCCTAACATGGCTCAGGAAAAGCCATAAGTGAGTGTTGGGGGCATGTTGGACAGGAATTTTGGATAAGAATAACTAAGTTTTGGGAATTGTGCCATAATAGATGAAAGAGAATAAGACAGGACTAGAGAGTGCAACAAGGGCACATTTTACGGTGAAAAAGTAGGAAAATAAGAAATTCAACACAAAATCAAGAAAATGAGTAGTCAACGTAAAAGCAGGGAAAGCAGTAGATCGACGCAAAAGTAGGAAAAATAGTTATGGAATATTAGGGTTTTGAGCCCTAATTGTATGTATAAATATGTAAAGGGTCGGGGAAGATTAGGCTGATGAAAGGAAGATATTAGGTTGTTGATGAGCGTTGAAGAGATTTTTTTATTGGGGTTTTGGCGGAAGATAGGAGTAGATCTGATAATTTGTAGAGATAGGCTCACACTGCAGAGTAGCTAGACAGTTTTAGGGATTGCATTATGATGTATATTTTGTAAGCGCACTGTGAAATCCTGAGGTGATTATTGCATGAAGACTAATATAAGAAGCTAGCCATTATGGACGTAGCCCAAGGATTGGGTGAACCACGTTAAAATCCTATGTCCCATGTGTTTGTTGATGTGATTATTCATGGATGTTATGTTTATGCATGATTAGTATAGATTTTTTGAATATGTGGTTGATTCACAATAATACTGAATGATTTAGTGGGTTGGTTATGTCGCAATCTATGTTATAATGCTTTTTCATACTAGGGTTTAGGGTACCGAATGAATCTTGTATGGGTTAATGTTGCACCATTTTCCTGGTAAAAGTAATGAACTGTTAGTTAATGGAAGATGTGCATAGGGTGAATAAGTATTAATGGTTATGTTTATGGCCTCACATCCCCTCATCCCTACAGAAACTTGGTTCCTTGGGTGAGACTTCACTTGCATGCAGGTAATGTCAAAAGGGTCGGTATCTAAAGGGTTTTTTTGGTTGAATAACTTGAACCTAGGGTCTTATAACTGTGCACCAACACCAATCCTAAGGAAAATCATGTTCTTGCGGTTAAAATAATATTTAGATACCTACAAAGAACTGTTGATTATGGTTTGTGGTATCCAAAAGACACATATCTCATTCTCAAATCTTATACAAATGCAGACTGGGTAGGAAGTATTGATTATAGAAAGAGCACTAGTAGAGGCACATTCTTTCGTGGAAGTTTTTTAGTCTCATGGATCAACAAGAAACAAACTTCCATTTCTCTCTCTACAAGTGAAGTTGAATATATAGTTGCAACTTCCTACTGTACTAAAGTGGCGTGGATTAAAAAAACTCTCAAAGATATTCAAGTTCCTTGTGATCATCTTGTCTCCACCATGTGTGACAATACTAGTGCTATTAATCTCTCTAAAAATCGTGTTCAACACTCGAATACTAAGCATATCCCAATCAAATATCACTTTCTCAGAGAAAAGGTTCAGGATCAGGTGGTCAAATTAGAGTATGTTCCTTCCAAAGAGAAGATTGCAGATATTTTTACCAAGCCATTACCAAGATAACCCTTCAAGTCTCTTAGACAGAGGTTGGGCGTGATCTCATCCTCCCTTATTCAGTAAAGAACATTGATCACCACTTCCTTGGTGCATTGTTGATCGTGACATATGATTGAAAGGCGGAGAATTTTCAACTCTACTTACAACAAGAAAACACAATAATGAGGATTGACATATCAAAAAAGAAAAGGGTGTAGTTTACAATACAACATTTCTCTCACATGTCGCAAGAAACACTATAGAACCCAACATATATATTCAAACTAATAATGAGTTCCTTGAATTCAAGGGTGTACTATGTGCATGGATTATCCAGTCTGAGGGGGGCACAAATCTATAAGAACACTTGAATTTATGCATGTCGCATAAACTACAGATGGATCAGATATGCCTGAGGAAACGATGTGCATAGCTACAGTTCTCATTGGCTTCTGATGGTATTATGTTTAAGGATGGTTAAGAGGCCTAGAGGAGAGCATATCCAAAGTGTTTCTTTGTCATTATTGTCAAAGGGGGAGAATAAAGGCCATTGATATGGAAATTTAAAATATTGAAAGGGGGAGTTGCAGTGCACACATTGAAAGGGAGAGAATCTTAATATAAATTCCATGGTCTTGGCAGCCATTTTTAGAATAGAGAAGCATGCTCTTTTGGTTGCCATCAATGACAAACGGGGAGTTTGTTGTGCATATGTTGTCATTGATGTCAAAATGATCATGGACATAGTTAGTTATAGTGCAATAAAAGATAGAGGAATTTGTGAAAGAATGAAAATAGAAGTGTGCAAAAGGATCAAAGGATGAAAGGATCAATGACGCTGAAAAGGATAAATGGCACAAAAGATATGGAAAAAATTATGGCGCACAGACAGAGGAATTCGTGAAAGGATGAAACCAAAGTGCACAAAGAACAACAAAATGACTTGTGACACATATCAGGGGTGAAGTGCAATGATGTAAACTATAATTGGTCCCCTTGTTCATGATTGAGGATTGGGTCAGAGAATGTTGGTTCTATAGTGCAATAATGGATGTAAAATGATCACAAGTGTCATGATCCAATGCAATGAATGGAAAAGTAGAATGTGACAAGATGAAGCTTGTGCAACAAGTGAATGAGTAGACTGCGACATAAAGGGTGAAGTTCCGCAGTCGAGTGAACGAGTCACCGGGGGCACTTACAATTTGATGGGGTGATTCAATGAGCACACTAAGGGAAAATGCGACAAATTGAAGACTTGAATTCTTGCACTCTCATTCCATTTGCATAGTGGATGATTTACATGTAATTATTGCGTCATTCTTTAGAAGGCACTTTGATGATCTAGAGCTCAGTCATAGGAAGATATGGTCCATTTAATTTAGTCAAATTTTGTCCACAATGTAACCATCATGAGTTCGCATACTTTATTTAGACAAAATTGTAACTGACAAGAGTTTGATGTGGTCAATTTTTTTCCGCAATGTAACTGTTATGCATCCACATATAGGAAGGTGAACTCAAAAAATTTGGTATAAATATGGATGTGATCTGATCAAGTAGTGTGTAGAAAATAAGAGAAAACAAGGTTCAATAATTTATCAAAGAAACAAAAATGTAAATTTGCCAGTTTGTGTAATGTAACAATTTGTTTTTGAACTTAGGGTGGCAGGGTGGTGCTAGAGTGAGTCGAATCTCACTAAGGATTGGAGTCCTCATTTTTGTAACAAGTTGGTTCCTAAGAGGATTGGAATCCTCATTATCTTGGACAAGTTGGTTCCTGAGAGGATTAGTGTCCTCATTATCTACAACAAGTGGGTTCCTTTTGAGCTAAAAAATTATAATTTGTAAGTTAGTTCTTGCAGAAGAGCATAAATAATATGCTCTGTGGTTTTCTCCCGCATTTGGTTTCCACATAAAAATATTTATGTACTGTGTCTATTGTGTTCTTTTGATTTCTTCATGTATCTGTCATTAAGTGTGCATTACTAAATATCTTAAATAGTTGAAAAGAAAGAGAAATTTATATTTTCAATACAATACCAATTCACCCCCCCCCTCTCAGTATTGGTGTGAGTATTAACAGAGTTCAACATCAACGGTCTAGTTCAATGATAAAGAGGGGTCATTCTCAGAGATTATCAATTCTAGTAGCAATTATCAGACTTCTGGTGGCATAGATCTTCTCCATTCAGGTTTAATCATTTAAAAACAACATCAACATAAATCCTCCAACATACTAGGTATCATCTTCACAACCTACAATCACCCTGAAAACAATCAAGCAAGGTAAATATTAGGTAACTGAAATTAAAATAAATTATTCTCTATTTTTTTTGTCCATTCAAATACATGAATATAGTATTAAGGAAAATCTTTTGAACTCCATAAGCGCTTGAGTAATAATTTCATTACCACCATTCAAATCCACCTAGAAATCATTATAGGCCTTATACCCTTTACAATGAAATTAGTATCTATCGCATCCTATCATAACTATCAAATTGATATGCAACACGATCTCTCAACATTACGATAATTGTATTTCTCCCGACCATTATCCTTCCACACATATTGAATCAGGTCATGACGAGTAATCGTCATGATCATGATTTCACTTATCGTCATGATATTGACTTCACCCATGTGATCATAACCAGTTAACCATTATATCTTCACCACCCTATCATTTAAAACCTACTTCTTACCCTGCCCCCGCCGAAACCAGAATGGAGAAGAACATACCCTGCATTTCTCTAACACTGTGAGCAGAGAAATGTGGTGTGGTAAGAAAAGACTTGGATGGAATTGAGTTCCTTAACACATATCCTAAATGAAAATAAAATATTCACAAGAAGGACACTTGGGAATTGATCCGGAAATATCTTTTACACGACAATGGTTGAGTTATTATGCATGTGTTAAATTACCATTTAGGAAGCTTAAAGAAAGAGGAAGAATTATGAAGGAACTATGACAGCCATATACACATATACATATCTGAAATGAAACATAAACAATATCAAACCATAACACCAATGTGATAACAGAGTTTGACAATCTCGCCTATGTCTTTGGGCCTTGTCTCAATGGACTTTGCTTATTTATGTTCGAGCTTTAAATGTACATCATGAAAGTGCCTATGGATTAAAAAAATATTTTGGACGTGTCCTACCAGATCTCATGAACCCATCAAAACTGGCAGCACCCAAATCGGATGAACGAAGCTCCCATAAATGGCCCGCAAAGGTACGCTCCTCAATAGCTTCTCTGCATGACAATGGCTTTGGCTCAACAATTCGGCAGCATAAACCTGTTATGAACCTCCTCCCATGGCCTCAAGAAGGCATGGTTTACATATATCTGAAGTTGGTAACCATATCCCAACTTCCTCCCAAGATCTGGCCTCAAAAAGGGCCCAATATCCCCCAAAAAGGGGCAAAAATCTCCAAAAATAGGCCTAAAATCCATAAAAATCCACTATTATATAGTTCACAAACCCAATTTTGCACAAATAAATGGATAAGCCCCCTTACCATGGGTGCGTTCTCCTAAAACAAGGTCACATGGTTTCATATGGCTGAGTGCCATCCCCCTAGGGGTTGCACGCTATTCCTAACCCCACAAGCATCAGTCATATGTCAAAAAGTCATAGGACCGAGTCTCAAACTAGGCACCTGGCCTTTGGTCTTACCCCCGAGTCATATGGTAGGTTAGCATTGGTGGTTAATGGTATACCGTGGCCCCCACGCCCATGGATTATCTGCAAAGAGGAGCGTCGATGTAAGGTTATATGGGTAGCCAATGTAACCGCGGGCTGGGGCTAGGCCTCAACCCTTTCCACCTCCTCTCACACCTTTTTTCAAACTTAAATAAATAAACCACCCTTTACATAATAAGTTACACCCACGGGTGGAATGGCTAGCCCAACCCTAACAAATATTAGCCCAGTGGAGAGATCTCAGGGTATTTACTCAGTGACACCAAATTTTTATAAATCATACACCAACCAACGGGTGCCACGTGGCAGCCCACGTCTGTGCCACGTGGCACTGTTCCATATGCCAACTAAAAACCATGTGTCAGTTGTTCATTGTTCCACTATCATCCACCTGTCAACTTACTCTCCCAGTCACCGTCTTCCAGGTGTCGTCGTATGGGCATGCCACATGTCATCGTACGAGTGTGTCACGTGTCACCGTGCGAGCATTCCACATGTCACCCTTGCAGTGGTGACACGTGTCACTTTCAGATTGGTCCACCTCTCTTGTCCAAGTCAACATCAATACACCTAGTCAGCCTGCCACGTGTGACCTTCAAAAGCTGCCAATTATGCCTGCCACGTCATTTGTATGGTTGTACGACCTGTACAGTCAGCTGCCACGTGGCACTATATGGACTATACAGTCATCATTNAAAAATGAACAAATATCCATAACTTGATCATAGGACGTCTGTTTGAGCCCGTTCAAGTTGCGTTGGGTTCGTATTGTGAGGCCTACGCACATGTTTGTTTTGAAACCATTTTGAGAAATTTGTTTTTTAGGCCTTTCTGAGCCCCATCAAGATCCTAGATTCAATTCTGGATTACACCTCCTCACTAAAGGACCTTTTGGTCCTCAAAAGGTTAAAAAAATGGACCTTAGTGGTTACATACTCATAAGAAGAAAAAAAAAACACTATGTTGTTCAAAATGATGTTATAGCAGGTCATCATTTCAACATGTGTGATTACATTAATGGAAGCAAAATACAATGAAGATGTCACATCCATTTCTGGAAAAACAAGGTTGTTGGTTTCTTTTCTTCATGGTGTTCATCTTGCTTCACTGGTAATTCCTCTTCCTTCTTCCTTCATGAGTACATGTGCCATCCTTTTTTCCTTCTTCGGACGAAGCTCCAGATTAAGTTTCCAACAATTAGCCTTTTGATGTCCACCCCTATTGCAATAAGTGCACTGAGGTTTTGGCATCCAGGCTTGTTTTCCCTTCTCTTTCTTCCATTGTTGAGTTGAGTCTTTGTGTCGTGTTTCCTTCCTGCCGACATAAAATTCCTGTACAAATATTGTCTCTTCCAACACTTGGCAACACAATGCTTGGGTGAATGACAAAAGTACATGGATACATATTCCACAAGTTTCGGATTACATGATTATGTTTTTTATAATAAAAAAGAGAATTGGTAAAAACATGACCATTATACCTTCCATGTTGATCTTCACTTTTCTTTGTAGATGACTTGCATTCACTACCACAATCAAGGGGTGATATACCATCACCTTTACTGAAGTGTTCCTGCAATGACTTAAGTTGGTTATTTGAAGCATTACTTGCTTCCGAAGTTTTGGAACCCATCTTGGAGGATGCTCCAATATCCACTTCACCATATCCCAATCCTAAATATTGAGGCTTTTCCACAACCTCAAAGGGATTAACGATACCTTGGCCCTCAATTCCAAGGCCCTTTCCTTCATAACCCATCCTAGTTAGCAATTTCAAACCTATACCTCTTGTATGTTTTTCTAATGCACCAAAACCATCTTGATGGGAACAAGGAGAAATTGATGATTGACCTTCACTAAATACCTCAGAGATGTTTTCTAAAATAGATGTAGAAGTAACTTCCTTCAATCCTTCTTTTCCTTTGTTGTTCTTTGAAGATTTCACTTGAGCAGATATCTTTCGTTCCAAGTAGTCTTCATACAACACTTTCACCATCTCGGACATGGAAAACACCGAATTTCAGAAATCCTTATCATCTTGAGAAGGTCCCTTCTTAGATGCCATTTTCTCAACTAAGATGAGATCTTCCCTAGTTAACATGCAAAACTCAAATCCAAACGTCAACTAGCTCTAATACCACTTGATCCGAAAAGATCTTTTACACAACAATGGTTGAGTTATTATGCATGTATTAAACTACCATTTAGGAAGCTTAAATAAAGAGGAAGAATTATGAAGGAACTATGACAGACATATACAAATATACAGATATTAAATGAAGCATAAACAACAACAAACCATAACACCAATGTGATAATGGAGTTTGGCAATCTTGCCTACATCTTCGGGCCTTGTCTCAGTGGGATTTGCTTATTTTTGTTCGAAGCTTTAAATGTACGTCATAAAAGTGCATATGGATTACAAAAAATAACCTGGTCATTTTCTGCCAGATCTCATGAACCCATCAAAACTGACAGCACCCAAATCGGATGAACAAATCTCCCAAAAATGGCCCCCAAAGGTACTCTCCTCAATAGCTTCCTGCATGACAATGGATTTGGCTCAACAATTCGATATCATAAACCTATTCTGAACTTCCTCCCATGGACTCAAGAATAATTTTTTTTATATAGATATGAATTTGGTAACCATCTCCCAACTTTCTCCTAAGATCTGTCCTGAAAAAGGGTCCAATATCCCCCAAAAAGGGCCAAAACTCTAAAAAAACAGGCCTAAAATCCATAAAAGTCCACTATTATATATTTCACTAACCCACTTTTACACAAATAAATGGAAAATCCCCCTTACCCTGGGTGCGTGCTCCTAAAACAAGGTCACATGGTTTCATATGGACGAGTGCTAGCTCCCTAGAGGTTGTGTGCTGGCCCTAACCCCGCAAGCATCGGTCATATGTCAAAAATTTATAGGACCGAGTCTCGAAATAGGCGCCTGGCCTCTGGTCTTACCCCCGAGTCATATGGTAGTTTGGCGCCGGTGATTAATGGTATCATGTGGCCCCCGCACCCATGGTTTATCCCCAAAGAGCAGCGTCGGTGTAAGGTTATATGGGTAATCAATGTAACTGCGGGTTGGGGCTATGCCCAAGCCCTTTCCACCTCCGCTCACACCTATGTTAAAACTTAAATAAATAAACCTCCCTTTACATAATAAGTCACACCCGCGGGCAGACTGGCTAGCCTAGCCTTACCAAAGCTTAGCCTAGTGGAGAGGTCTCGGGGCCGATACCCGGTTACACCAAATTTTTATAAAACATACAACAACCAATGGGTGCCACGTCGCAGCCCACGTCTGGGCCACGTTGCACCGTTCCATATGCCAACTAAATTCCACGTGTCAGCTTCTCATTGGTCCACTATCGACCACCTATTTTCCCTGTCAGCTTACTTTCCTAGTCATCGTCTTCCACATGTCGCCGTACGAGCATGCCATGTGTCACCATACAGGCATGCCACGTGTCACCCTTGTAGTGGTGACATTTGTCACTTTTGGATTGGTTCACTTATCCTATCCACATCAACATCCGTACGCCTAGTTATCCTTCCACGTGTAGCCTCTAGAAGCTTCCAACTGTTCCTGCCATGTCATCTGTACGACCGTACGACCAATACAGTTAGCTGCCATGTGGTACTGTACAGACTATACAGTCATCATTTTTTTGTCTGTTTGGCAAAACGAACATATCACAATAAATTGAGCATACTACGTCCATTTGAGCCCATTCAAGTTGATTTGGGTTTGTATCGACAAGGCCCATGCACACATTTGTTTTGAAGCCATTTCGAGAACTTTGATTTTTAGGCCTTTCTAAGCCCCATCACGCTCTTGTATCCGATTTTCGATCACACCTCCCCACTAAAGGACCTTTTGGTCCCCAAAAGGTTACAAAAATGGACCTTAATGGTTACATACTCATAAGAACAAAAAAAAAACACTATGTTGTTCAAAATGATGTTATAACAGGTCACCATTTCAACATGTGTGATTACATTAATGGAAGCAAAATACAATGAAGATGTGACATCAACTTTTGGCAAACCCAAGTGGCTAGTTTCTTTTATTCATGGTGTTCCTTTTGCTTCAATGGTAATGCCTCTTCCTTATTCCTTCTTGAGTACATGTGCCATCCTTTTTTCCTTCTTCGAACAAAACTCCGGATTAAGCTTCCAACAATTATCCTTTTGATGCCCACCCCTGTGTTAATAAGTACACTAAGTTTTGGCATTCAGACTTGTTTTATCTTCTCTTTCTTCGATTGTGGAGTTGAGTCTTTATGTCGTGTTTGCTTCCTGGTCGACATAAAATTCTTGTACAAATATTGTCTCTTCCAACACTTGGCAACACAATGCTTGGGTGGATGACAAAATGTACATGGATACATATTCCACAAGTTTCGGATTACATGATTATGTGTTTTATAATAAAAATGAGAATCGGTAAAAACATGACCATTATACCTTCCATGTTGATATTCACTTTNTTGCTTTGGACATGAATTTCATTCACTACCACAATCAAGGAGTGATACACCATCACCTTTTGTGAAGCGTTCCTGCAATGAATTAAGCTGGCCATTTGAAGCATTACTTGCTTCCGAAGTTTTGGAACACATCTTGGAGGATGCTCCAATATCCACTTCATCATATCCCAATCCTAAATATCGAGGCCTTTCCACAACCTCAATGGGATTAACGATACCTTGGCCCTCAATTCCAAGGCCCTTTCCTTCATAACCCATCCTGGCTAGCAATTTCAAACCTATACCTCTTGTATGTTTTTCAAATGCACCAAAACCATCTTGATCGGAACAAGGAGAAATTGATGATTGAACTTCACTGCATACCTCAGAGATGTTTTCTGAAATATATGTATAAGGCATTTCCTTCAATCCTTCTTTTCCTTTGTTGTTCTTTGAATATTTCGCTTGAGTCGATCTCTTTCGTTCCAAGTAGTCTTCATACAACACTTTCACCATCTCAGACACGAAAAACACCGAATTTAGGAAATTATTCTCATCATGATAAATTCCCTCCTTAGATGCCATTTTCTCAACTGAGATGAGCTCTTCCCTCGTTAACAATAAAAACTCAAATCCAAACGTCACCTAGCTCTGATACCACTTGATCCGAAAAGATCTTTTACTCAACAATGGTTGAGTTATTATGCATGTGTTAAATTAACATTTAGGAAGCTTAAAGAAAGAAAAATAATTATGAAGGAACTATGACAGCCATATACACATATACATATCTGAAATGAATCATAAAAAGAAGAAATCCATAACACCAATGTGATAACAGAGTTTGACAATCTCTCCTACATCTCTGGGCGTTGTCTTAGTGAGATTTTCTTATTTATGTTCGAAGATTTAAATGTACATCATGAAATTGCCTATGGATTAAAATAATAAGCTAGTCTTCTTCTACCAGATCTCATGAACCCATCAAAACTAACGACAAATCGGATGAACGAAGCTCCCATAAATGGCCCACAAAGGTACGCTCCTCAATAGCTTCCCTGCATGACAACGGCTTTGGCTCAACAATTCGACAGCATAAACCTATTATGAACCTCTTCCCATGGCCTCAAGAAGGCCTAGTGTATATATATCTGAATTTGGTAACCATTTCTCAACTTCCTCCCAAGATCTGGCCTAAAAAAGGGCCAAATATCCCCCAAACAGGGCCAAAAATCTCCAAAAACAAGCCTAAAATCTCCAAAAACAAGCCTAAAATCCATAAAAATCCACTATTATATAGTTCACAAACCCACATTTCCACAAATAAAGGGATAAGCCCATTTACCCTGGGTGTGCACTCCTAAAACAAGGTCACATGGTTTAATATGGCCAAGCGCCATCCCCCTAGTGGTTGGACGTTGGCCCTAACCCCGCAAGCATCGACCATATGTCAAAAATTCATAGGACCGGATCCCGAACTAGGCACCTGGCCTCTGGTATTACTACTGAGTCATATGTTAGGTTGGCGCTAGTGGTTAATGGTATCCTGTGGCCCACGCACCCATGGCTTATCCACAGAGAGGAGCGCCAGTGTAAGTTTATATGGGTAGCCAATGTAACTGTGGGTTGGGGCTAGGCCCCATCCCTTTCTG
The DNA here is from genome assembly GCA_010110895.2 of Picea sitchensis. Classification (NCBI taxonomy): domain Eukaryota; kingdom Viridiplantae; phylum Streptophyta; class Pinopsida; order Pinales; family Pinaceae; genus Picea; species Picea sitchensis. The sequence goes on from SNQJ01S0027742.1 coordinate 17,666, forward strand.
CCTCTGCTCACACCTTTGTTCAAACTTAAATAAATAAACCTCCCTTTACATAATAAGTCACACCTGCAGGCAGACTGGATAGCCCTGCCCTGACAAATCTTAGCCTAGTGGAGAGGTGTCAGAGTCGATACCCGGTGACACCAAATTTTTATAAAACATACACCAACCAATGGGTGTCATGTGGAAGCCCACGTCTGGGCCACATGGTACCATTCCATATGCCAACTAAATGCCACATGTCAGTTTCTCATTGGTCCACTATCGGCCACCTGTCTGCCCTTTCATCTTACTCTCCCAATCACCGTCTTCCACATGTCGTCATACGGGTGTGCCACATGTCGTCATATGGGCGTGCCACGTGTTGTCGTATGGGTGTGGTGACACATGTCACTTTTGGATTGGTCCACCTGTCATGTCCATGTCAGGATCTATACGCCTAGTCATCCTACCATGTGTCACCTCCAGAAGCTGCCAACTGTGCCTGCCACATCATTTGTATGATTGTACAGCCTGTACAATCAGTTTCCACGTGGCACTATACAAACTGTTCAATCATCATTTTTTTGCTTGTTTGGAAAAATGAATAGACTGCCATAACTTGAGCATACGGTGTCTGTTTGAGCACGTTCAAGTTACATTGGGTTCATGTCAACAAGGCCTACGCGCACGTCTGTTTTGAAGCCATTCTGAGAACTTTCATTTTTAGGCCTTTCTGAGCCCCATCAAGCTGCTAGATCCGATTTTGGATCACACCTCCCCACTAAAGAACCTTTTGGTCCCCAAAAGGTTACAAAAATGGACCTTACTGGTTACATACTCATAAGAAGAAAAACAAAACACTATGTTTTTCAAAAGGATGTTATAACAGGTCATCATTTCAACATGTGTGATTAGATGAATGGAAGCAAAATACAATGAAGATGTGAGATCCACTTATGGAAAAACCAAGTGGCTGGTTTCTTTTATTTATGGTGTTCCTCTTGATTCGATGGTAATGCATCTTCCTTCTTCCTTCGTGAGTACATGTGCCGTCCATTTTTCCTTCTTCGGAAGAAGCTCTAGATTAAACTTCCAACAATTATCCTTTTGATGTCCACCCCTGTTGCAGTAAGTGAACTAAGTTTTTGGCATCCATACTTGTTTTCCCTTCTCTTTCTTTCGTTGTGGAGTTGAGTCTTTATGTCATGTTTCCTTCCTGTTCGACATAAACTTCTTGTACAAATATTGTCTCTTCCAACACTTGGAAACACAATGCTTGGGTGAATGACAAAAAGTACATGGATACATATTCCACAAGTTTCGGATTACATGATTATGTTTTTAATAATCAAAAAGAGAATTGGTAAAAAAATGAACATTATACCTTCCATGTTGATCTTCACTTTGCCTTGAATATGACTTGCATTCACTACGACAATCAAGGAGTGATACATCATCACCTTTCTGGAAGCGTTAATGCGATGACTTAAGCTGGCCATTTGAAGCATTACTTGCTTCTGAAGTTTTGGAACCCATCTTGGAGGATGCTCCAATATCCACTTTGCCATATCCCAATCCTAAATATCGAGGCCTTTCCACAACCTCAATCGTATTAACGACACCTTGGCCTTCAATTCCAAGGAACTTTCCTTCATAACCCATCCTGGTTAGCAATTTCAAAAATATACCTCTTGTATGTTTTTCAAATGCACCAAACCCATCTTGATGGGAACAAGGAGAAATCGATGATTCAACTTCACTACAACCTCAGAGATGTTTTCTGAAACATATGTAGAATGCACTTCCTTCAATCCTTATTTGCCTTTGTTGTTCTTTGAATATTTCACTTGAGCCGATCTCTTTCATTCCAAGTAGTCTTCATACAACACTTTCACCATCTCAGACATGGAAAACACTGAATTTCGGAAATCCTTCTCATCTTGAGAAAGTCCCTTATTATATGCCATTTTATCAACTGAGATGAGATCTTTCGTGGCTAACATGCAAAACTCAAATCCAAACATCAACTAGCTCTGATACCACTTGATCCATAAAGATCTTTTACACAATAATGGTTGAGTTATTATGCATGTGTTAAATTACCATTTAGGAAGCTTAAAGAAAGAGGAAGAATTATGAAGGAACTATGACAGCCATATACACATATACAGATATGAAATGAAGCATAAACAACAACAAACCATAACACCAATGTGATAACGGAGTTCAAAAATCTCACCTACGTCTCTGGGCCTTGTCTTAGTGGGATTTGCTTATTTCTGTTCGAAGCTTTACATGTACATCATGAAAGTGACTATGGATTACATCAATAAATCGGTCGTTCTCTACCAGATTTAATTAACCCATCAACACTAACGACACCCAAATCAGATGAACGAATCTCCCAGAAATGGCCCACAAAGGTACGCTCCTCAATAGCTTCCCTTCATGACAATGGCTTTGGCTCAACAATTCGGTAGCATAAACATGTTCTGAACCTCCTCCCATGGCCTCAAGAAGGCCTAGTTTATATAGATCTAAAGTTGGTAACCATCTCCCAATTTCCTCCCAAGATATGGCCTAAAAAAGGGTCCAATATCCCCCAAAAAGGGCCAAAAATCTCCAAAAACAGGCCAAAAATCCATAAAACTCCACTATTATATATTTCAAAAACCCACTTTTTCACAAATAAAGGGACAAGCCCCCTTAACCTAGGCACAAGTTCCTAAAACAAGGTCACATGGTTTCATATGGCCGAGCGCCATCCCCCTAGGGGTTGCGCGCTGGCCCTAACCCCACAAGCATCGGTCATATGTCAAAAATCCATAGGACCGAGTCCTGAACTAGGCGCTTGGCCTCTGGTCTTACCCTCGAGTCATATGGTAGGTTGGTGCCAATTTTTAATGGTATCCCATGGCCCTCGTCCCTATGGCTTATCCGCAAAGAGGAGAGCCGGGGTAAGGTTATATGGGTAGCCAATGTAACCGCGGGCTGGGGCTAGGCCCTAGCCCTTTTTGCCTCTGCTCACACCTTTGTTCAAATTTAAATAAATAAACCACCCTTTACATAATAAGTCATAACCATGGGTGGACTGGATAGCCCAACCCTGCCAAAGCTTAGCCCAATGGAGAGGTCTCGGGGTCAATACCCGATGACACCAAATTTTTATAAAACATACACCAACCAATGGGTGCCACATTGTAGCCCACGTCTGGGCCACGTAGCACTGTTCCATATGCCAACTAAATGACATGTGTCAACTGCTCATTGGTCCACTGTTGACCACCTGTCTTCCCTTTCAGCTTACTCACCCAGTCATCGTTTTCCACATGTCACCGTATGGGCGTGCCATGTGTCGTCATATAGGCGTGCCACATGTCTCCCTTGTAGTGGTGACACGTGTCACTTTTGGATTGGTCCACATGTCTTGTCCACATCAGCATCTGTACGCCTAGTTAGACTACCATGTGTCACCTCCATAATCTGCCAACTGTGCTTGTCACGTTAGTTGTACGGCCTTACGGCCTGTATAATCAGTTGCCACGTGGCACTGTACGGACTGTACAATCATCATTTTTTTTGCTTGTTTGGAAAAAATAAAATATCTCCATAACTTGAGCATACATTGTCCATTTGAGCCTCTTCAAGTTGTGTTGGGTTCATAGCGACGAGGCCTACACACATGTCCATTTTGAAGCCATTCTGAGAACTTTGATTTTTAGGCCTTTCTAAGCCCCATCAAGTTCCTGGATCCGATTCTGGATCACACCTCCCCAATAAAGGACCTTTTGGTCCCCAAAAGGTTACAAAAATGGACCTTACTGGTTACATACTCATAAGAAGAAAACAAAACACTATGTTGTTCAAAACGATGTTATAACAGGTCATCATTTCAACATGTGTGATTACATTAATGGAAGCAAAATACAATGAAGATGTGA
>SNQJ01S0027742.1:21635-51026 GCA_010110895.2 Picea sitchensis
TCTGGAAAAACCAAGTGGTTGGTTTCTTTTCTTCATGGTGCTACTCTTTCTTCACTGGTAATGCCTCTTTCTTCTTCCTTTGTGAGTACATGTGCCATCCTTTTTTCCTTCTTCGGACGAAGCTCTGGATTAAACTTTTAACAATTAGCCTTTTGATGTCCACCCATGTTGCAATAAGTGCACTGAGTTTTTGGCATCCATACTTGTTTTCCCTTTTCTTTCTTTCGTTGTGGATTTGAGTCTTTATGTCATGTTTCCTTCCTGGTCGACATAAAATCCATGTAAAAAGATTGTCTCTTCAAACACTTGGCAACACAATCCTTGGGTGAATGACAAAAAGTACATGCATATATATTCCACAAGTTTCAGAGTACATGATTATGTTTTTTATAATCAAAAAGAGAATTGGTAAAAACATGACCATTATACCTTCCATGTTGATCTTCACTTTGCTTTGGAAATGACTTTCATTCACTACCACAATCAAGGAGTGGTACGCCATCACCTTTTGTGAATTGTTCCTGCAATGACTTAAGCTGGCCATTTGAAGCATTACTTGCTTCCAAAGTTTTGGAACCCATCTTGGAGGATGCTCCAATCTCCACTTCATTATATCCCAATCCTAAATATCGAGACCTTTCCACAACCTCAGTGGGATTAATGATACCGTGGCCCTCAATTCCAAAGCCTTTTCCTTCATAACCCATCCTGGTTAGCAATTTCAAACCTATACCTCTTGTATGTCTTTCAAATGAACCAACACCATCTTGATGGGAACAAGGAGAAATTGATGATTGAACTTAATTGCATACCTCAGAGATTCTTCTTGAAACAGATGTAGAAGGCACTTCCTTCAATCCTTCTTTGCCTTTTTTGTTCTTTGAAGATTTCACTTGAGCTGATATCTTTCGTTCCAAGTAGTCTTCATACAACACTTTCACCATCTCGGACATGGAAAACACCGAATTTTGGAAATCCTTCTCATCTTGAGAAATTCCCTCCATAGATTCCATTTTCTCAACTGAGATGAGCTCTTCACTGGTTAACATGAAAAGCTCAAATCCAAATGTCAACTAGCTTTGATACCACTTGATCCGTAAAGATATTTTACATGACAATGGTTGAGTTATTATGCATGTGTTAAATTACCATTTAGGAATCTTAAATAAAGAGGAAGAATTATGAAGGAAACATGATAGCCATATACACATATACATATCTGAAATGAAGCATAAACACCAACAAACCATAACACCAATGTGATAACGGAGTTCAGCAATCTTGCCTACATCTCCGGGCCTTGTCCCAATGGGCTTTGCTTATTTATGTTTGAATATTTAAATGTACATAATTAAAGTGCTAATGGATTACAAGAATAATATGGTTGTGTTCTACCAGATCTCATGAACCCATAAAAACTGACGGCACCCAAATCGAATGAATGAAGCTCCCAGAAATGGCCCACAAAGGTACGCTCCTCAATAGCTTCCCTTCATGACAATGGATTTGGTTCAACAATTCGGTAGAATAAACCTGTTCCGAACCTCCTCCCATGGCCTCAAGAAGTCTTATTTTATATAGATCTGATTTTTTTAACCATCTCCCAACTTCCTCCCAAGAAGGGCCCAATATCCCCCAAAAAGGGCCAAAAATATCAAAAAACAGGCCTTAAATCCATAAAAATCCACTATTATATAGTTCACAAACCCACTTTTGCACAAATAAAGGGATAAGACCCCTTACCCTGGGCGCGCGCTCCTAAAACAAGGTCACATGGTTTCATATGGTTGAGCGCCAACCCCCTAGGGGCTGCGTGTTGGCCCTAACCCTGCAAGCATCGATCATATGTCCAAAATTAATAGGATTGAGTCTTGAACTAGGCGCCTAGCCTCTGGTCTTACCCCTGAGTCATATGGAAGGTTGGCGTTGGTGGTTAATGGTATCCTGTGGCCCTCGTGCTTGTGTATTATCCGCAAAGAGGAGCGTCGGTGTAAGGTTATATGGGTAGCCAATGTAACCGTGGGTTGGGGCTAGGCCCCAACCCTTTCCGCCTTAACTCACACCTTTGTTCAAACTTAAATAAATAAACCACCCTTTACATAATAAGTCACACCCTTGGTTGGACTGGCTAGCCCAGCCCTACCAAATCTTAGCCCAGTGGAGAGGTCTCAGGGTCGATACCTAGTGACACCAAATTTTAATAAAACATACACCAACCAATGGGTGCCATGTGGCACCGTTCCATATGCCAACTAAATTCCACATGTCAGCTGCTCATTGGTCCACTGTCAGCCACTTATCAGCCATGTCATCTTACTTTCCCAGTCACTGTATTCCACATGTCATCGTATAGGCGTGCCACCTGTCACCTTTGCAGTGGTGATACATGTCACTTTTGGATTGGTCCACCTGTCTTGTCCACGTCGACATCTGTATGCCTATTCATCCTACCACGTGTCATCTCCAAAAGCTGCCAAAATTGTTTGCCACATCACTTGTACGATCGTACGACCTGTACAATCAACTACCGCATGGAACTGTATGGACTGTGCAGTCATCATTGTTTTTGCCTGTTGGGAAAAACTAACAGATAGCCATAACTTGAGCATATGACGTCTGTTTGAGCCCATTCAAGTTGTGTCGGGTTTGTATCGATGAGGCCTATGCACACTTTTGAAGACATTCTAAGAAATTTTATTTTTGGGCCTTTCTAAGCCCCATCAAGCTCATGGATCCGATTCTGGATCACACCTCCCCACTAAAAGACCTTTTGGTCCCCAAAAGGTTACAAAAATGGACCTTACTAGTTACATACTCATAAGAAGAAAAACAAAACACTATGTTGTTTAAAATGATGTTAGAACAAGTCATCATTTCAACATGTGTGATTACATTAATGGAAGCAAAATACAATGAAGATGTGACATCCACTTCTGGAAAAACCAAGTGGTTGGTCTCTTTTCTTCATGGTGTTCCTCTTACTTCACTGGTAATGCCTCTTCCTTCTTCCTTCATTAGTACTTGTGCCATCCTTTTTTCCTTCTTCAGACGAAGCTCTGGATTAAGCTTCCAACAATTAGCCTTTTTCATGTCCACCCTTGTTGCAATAAGTGCATAGAGCTTTGGCATCCAGACTTGTTTTCCCTTCTCTTTCTTCCATTGTGGAGTTGAGTCTTTATGTCATGTTTCCTTCTTGGTCAACATAAAATTCTTGTACAAATATTGTATCTTCCAACACTTGGAAACACAATGCTTGGGTGAATGACAAAAATTACATGGATACATATTCCACAAGTTTCAAATTACATGATTATGTTTTTTATAATAAAAAAGAGAATTGGTAAAAACATGGCCATTATACCTTCCATGTTGATATTCACTTTCCTTTGGAGATGAATTGCATTCACTACCATAATCAAGGAGTGATACGCCATCACCTTTCGTGAAGCATTCCTGCAATGACTTAAGCTGCCCATTTGAAGCATTACTTGCTTCCGAAGTTTTGGAACCCATATTGGAGGATGCTCCAATATCCACTTCGCCATTTCCCAATCCTAAATATCGAGGCCTTTCCACCACCTCAATGGGATTAATGATACCTTGGCCCTCAATTTCAAGGCCCTTTCCTTCATAACCCATCATGGTTAGAAACTTCAAACCTATACCTCTTGTATGTTTTTCAAATGCACCAAAACCATCTTGATGGGAACAAGGATAAATTGATGATTGACCTTCACTGCATACCTCATAGATCTTTTCTGAAACATATGTAGAAGGAACTTCCTTCAATCTTTATTTTCCTTTGTTGTTCTTTGAATATTTCACTTTAGCCGATCTCTTTCGTTCCAAGTAGTCTTCATACAACACTTTCACCATCTCAGACATGGAAAACACCGAATTTCGGAAATGTTTCTGATCTTGAGAAAGTACTTCCTTAGATGGCATTTTCTCAACTGAGATGATCTCTTCTCTAGTTAACATGCAAAACTCAAATCCAAATGTCAACTAGCTTTTATACCACTTGATCCGAAAAGATCTTTAACACGACAATGGTTGAGTTATTATGCATGTGTTAAATTACCATTTAGGAAGCTTAAATAAAGAGGAAGAATTATGAAGGAATTATGACAGCCATATACAAATATAAAAATATGAAATGAAGCATAAACAACATCAAACCATAACACCAATGTGATAACAGAGTTTGGCAATCTCGCCTACGTATCCTGGCCTTCTCTCAGTGGGATTTGCTTATTTATGTTTGAAGATTTAAATGTGCATCATGAAAGTTCCTATGGATTACAACAATAAGTTGGTTGTGTTCTACCTGATCTCATGAACCCATCAAAATTGACGGCACCCAAATCGAATGAACGAAGCTCCCAAAAATGGCCCCCAAAGTTACGCTCCTCAATAGCTTCCCTGCATGACAATGGATTTGGCTCAACAATTTGGCAGCATAAACCTATTCTGAACCTCCTCCCATGGCCTCAACAAGGCCTAGTTTATATATATCTGAAGTTGGTAACCATCTCCCAACTTCCTCCTAAGATCTGGCCACAAAAAGGGCCCAATATCCCCCCAAAAGGGCCAAACTAGGCGCCTGGCCTTTGGTCTTACCACTGAGTCATATGGTAGGTTGGCGCTGGTGGTTAATGGTATCCCATGGCCCACTCGCTCGTGGCTTATTCGAAGAGAGTAGCATCAGTGTAAGGTTATATGGGTAGCCAATGTAACTGTGGGTTGGGGCTAGGCCCAACCCTTTCTGCCTCCGCTCACACCTTTGTTCAAACTTAAATAAATAAACTGCCCTTTACATAATAAGTCACACTCGTGGGCGGACTGGCTAGCCCAGCCATGAAAAATATTAGCCTAGTGGAAAGGTCTCGGATTCGATACCTGGTGAGACAAAAGTTTTATAAAACATACACCAACCAACAGGTGCCATGTGGAAGCCCACATCTGGGCCACGTGGAACCGTTCCATATGCCAACTAAATGCCATGTGTCAGTTTCTCATTGGTCCACTATCGACCACCTATTTGCCTTATTATCTTACTTGCCTAGTCACTATCTTCCACGTGTCTCCGTACGGGCGTGCCACGTGTCACCATACGGGCATGCCACATGTCACCATACAGGCGTGCCACATGTCACCCTTGCAATGGTGACACATGTCACTTTTGGATTGGTCCATGTCATCATCTGTACACCTAGTCATCCTGCCACGTGTCACCTCCAGAAGCTTCCAACTATGCCTGCCATGTCATTTGTATGGTCATACGGCCTATACAGTTAGCTGCCACGTGGAACTGTACGGACTGTACAATCATCATTTTTTTTGCTTGTGTGGCAAAACGAACAGATTTCCATAACTTGAGCATACTACGTTCGTTTGAGCCCGTTCAAGTTGTGTTGGGTTCATATAAAAATTCCCATGCACACGGTCGTTTTGAATCCATTCTAATAACTTTGATTTTTAGGCCTTTCTGAGCCCCATCAAGCTGCTAGATCCAATTCTAGACCACACCTCCCCACTAAAGAACCTTTTGGTCCCCAAAAGGTTACAAAAATGGACCTTACTAGTTACATACTCATAAGAAGAAAAACAAAACACTATGTTGTTCAAAATGATGTTATAACAAGTCATCATTTCAACATGCATGATTACATTAATGGAAGAAAAATACAATGAAGATGTGACATCCACTTCTAGCAAAAATAGTAGATGGTTTCTTTTCTTGAGAAAGTCCCTCCAGTGATTTTTTCCAGAAGTCCCACCATCTCGGACATGGAAAATACTGAATTTAGTGGGTTTTGTTGATTTTTGTTTGAAGCTTTACATGTACATCATGAAAGTGACTATGGACTACAAAAATGAGTTGGTCATGTTCTACCAGATCTCATGAACCCATCAAAATTGACGGCACCCAAATTGGATGAACGAATCTCCCAAAATTGGCCTGTAAAGGTACGCTCCTCAATAGATTCCCTTCATGACAATGGATTTGGCTCAACAATTTGGTAGCATAAACCTGTTCTAAACCTCCTCCCATGGCCTCAAGAAGGCCTAGTTTTTATAGATCTGAAATTGGTAACCATCTCCCAAATTCCTCCCAATATATGGCCTCAAAAAGGGCCCAATATCCCCCAAAAAAGGGCCAAACATCTCCAAAAATAGGCCTAAAATCCATAAAAATCCACTATTATATATTTCACAAACCCACTTTTTCACAAATAAATGGATAAGCCCCCTTAAATTGGGCATGTGTTCCTAAAACAAGGACACATGGTTTCATATGGCCGAGCGCCAGCCCCCTAGGGGCTGCGCATTGTCCCTAACCCCACAAGCATCGGTCATATGCCAAAAATTCATAGGACCGAGTCCCAAACTAGGTGCCTAGCCTCTGGTCTTACCCCCGAGTCATATGGTAGGTTGGCGTCGATGGTTAATGGTATCATGTGGCTCCCGTTCCCATGGCTTATCCGCAAAGAGGAGCGTCGGTGTAAGGTTATATGGGTAGCTAATGTAACCACGGGTTGGGGCTAGGCCCCAACCCTTTCTTCCTTCGCTCACACCTTTGTTCAAACTTAAATAAATAAACCACCCTTTACATAATAAGTCACAACCGCGGGTGGACTGGCTATCCAATCCCTACCAAATCTTAACCCAGTGGAGAGGTCTCAGGGTCGATACCCAGTGACACCAAATTTTTATAAAACATACACCAACCAACAGGTGCCACGTGGCAGCCCACGTCTAGGCCACATGGAACTATTCCATATGCCAACTAATGCCATGTGTCAACTTCTCATTGGTCCACTGTCAGCCACCTGTCTTCCCTTTGAGATTACTCGTCCAGTCATCATCTTCCATGTGTCGTTGTATGGGCGTGCCATGTGTCGTCGTACGGGTGTGCCATGTGTCACCCTTGTAGTGGTGACACATGTCACTTTCGGATTGGTCCACCTATATTGTCCATGTCATCATCCATATGCCTATTTAGCCTACCATGTGTCACCTCCAGAAGCTTCCAACTGTGCCTTCCACGTTAGTTGTATGGCCTTACGGCCTGTACAGTCAGCTGCCACGTGGCACTGTACGGACTGTACAATCATCATTTTTTTTGCTTGTTTTGAAAAATGAATAGATCACCATAAATTGAGCATACAACGTCCGTTTGAGCCTCTTCAAGTTGTGTTGTGTTCGTAGCGAAGAGGCCTATGCACATGTCCATTTTGAAGCCATTATGAGAACTTTGATTTTTAGGCCTTTTTGAGCCCCATCAACTTCCTGGATCCGATTCTGGATCACACCTCCCCACTAAAGGACCTTTTGGTCCCCAAAAGGTTATAGAAATGGACCTTACTGGTTACATAATCATAAGAAGAAAACAAAACACTATGTTGTTCAAAACGATGTTATAACAGGTCATCATTTCAACATGTGTGATTACATTAGTGGAAGCAAAATACAATGAAAATGTGACATCCACTTCTAGAAAAACCAAGTGGTTGGTTTCTTTTCTTCATGGTGTTCCTCTTGCTTCGCTGGTAATGCCTCTTCCTTCTTCCTTTGTGAGTACATGTGCCATCCTTTTTTCCTTCTTTGGACGAAGCTCTAGATTAAACTTCCAACAATTATCCTTTTGATGTCCACCCATGTTGTAATAAGTGCACTGAGTTTTTGGCATCCAGACTTGTTTTCCCTTCTCTTTCTTCCATTGTTGAGTTCAGTCTTTATGTCATGTTTCCCTTGTGTTTGACATAAAATTCATGTACAAATATTGTCTCTTCAAACACTTGGAAACACAATGCTTGGGTGAATGACAAAAAGTACATGGATACATATTCCACAAGTTTCAGATTACATGATTATGTTTTTTATAATAAAAAAGAGAATTGGTAAAACCATGACCATTATACCTTCCATGTTGATCTTCAATTTTCTTTGGAAATGACATTCATTCACTACCACAATCAAGGAGTGATACACCATCACCTTTCATGAAGCATTCCTACAATGACTTAAGATGGCCATTTGAAGCATTACTTGCTTCAGAAGTTTTGGAACCCATCTTGGAGGATGCTCCAATCTCCACTTCACCATATCCCATTCTTAAATATCGAGGCCTTTCCACAACCTCAATGGGATTAACGATACCTTGGCCCTCAATTCCAAGCCCCTTTCCTTAATAACCCATCATGGATAGCAATTTCAAACCTATACCTCTTGTATGTTTTTCAAATGCACCAGCACCATCTTGATGGGAACAAGGAGAAATTGATGATTGACCTTCACTGTATACCTCATAGATGTTTTCTGAAACATATGTAGAAGGCACTTCCTTCAATCCTTCTTTGCCTTTGTTGTTCTTTGAAGATTTCACTTTAGCTTATCTCTTTCGTTCCAAGTAGTCTTTATACAACACTTTCACCATCTCGGACATGGAAAACACTGAATTTTGGAAATCATTCTCATCTTGAGAAATTACCTTCTTAGATGCCATTTTCTCAACTGAGATGAGCTCTTCCCTGGTTAACATGTAAAACTCAAATCCAAACATCAACTAGCTTTGATACCACTTGATCCGTAAAGATATTTTACATGACAATGGTTGAGTTATTATGCATGTGTTAAATTACCATTTAGGAAGCTTAAAGAAAGAGGAAGAATTATGAAGGAACTATGACAGCCATATACACATATACGGATCTGAAATGAAGCATAAACAACATCAAACCATAACACCAACGTGATAATGAAGTTCGACAATCTCCCCTATGTCTTGGGAATTGTCTCAGTGGGCTTTGATTATTTATGTTCGAATCTTTAAATGTACATAATTAAAGTGTTCATGGATTACAACAATAATCTGATCATGTTCTACCAGATCTCATGAACCCATAAAAACTGACGGCACCCAAATCGGATGAATGAAGCTCCCAGAAATGGCCCGCAAAGGTATGCTCCTCAATAGCTTCCCTTCATGACAATGGCTTTGGATCAACAATTCGGTAGAATAAACCTATTATGAACCTGCTCCCATGGCCTCAAGAATTATTGGTTTATATATATCCAAAGTTGTTAACCATCTCCCAACTTCCTCCCAAGAAGGGCCCAATATCCCCCAAAAAGGGCCAAAAATCTCCAAAAACATGCATAAAATCCATTAAAATCAACTATTATATATTTCACAAACCCACTTTTGCGCAAATAAAGGGATAATCCCCCTTACCCTGGGTGTGCACTCCTAAAACAAGGTCACATGGTTTCATATGGTTGAGCGCTAGCCCCCTAGGGGTTGCGCGTTGGCCTTAACCCCGCAAGCATCGATCATATGTCAAAAATTCATAGGACCATGTCCTGAACTAGATGTTTGGCCTCTGTTCTTACCCCCGAGTCATATGGAAGGTTGGCACCGATGGTTAATGGTATCCTGTGGCCCACGTGCCTGTGGCTTATCCGCAAAGAGGAGTGTTGGTGTAAGGTTATATGGGTAGCCAATGTAACCACGGGCTGGGGCTAGGCCCCAGCCCTTTCCGCCTTCGCCCACACCTTTGGTCAAACTTAAATAAATAAACCACCCTTTACATAATAATTCATAGCCGCGAGTGGACTGGCTAGCCTAGACCTTCCAAATCTTAGCCCAGTGGAGAAGTCTCAGGGTAGATACTCGGTGACACCAAATTTTTATAAAACATACACCAACTAATGGGTGCCATGTGGCAGCCCACGTCTGGGCCACATGGCACCGTTCCATATGTCAACTAAATTCCATGTGTTAGCTGCTCATTGGTCTACTGTCGGCCACCTATCTGCCATGTCATCTTACTCACCCAGTCACCACCTGCCATGTGTCGTCGTACGGGCGTGCCATGGGTGACCCTTGCAGTGGTGACACATGTCACTTTTGGATTGGTCCACGTGTCTTGTCCACGTCAACATCCATACACATATTCAGTCTATCACTTGTCAGCTCCAGAAGCTGCCAACATTTTCTATCACATCAGTTGTACGGTCGTACGACTTGTACAATCAACTACCACGTGGCACTGTACGGACTGTACAATCATCATTTTTTTTGCCTGTTTGGAAAAACGTATAGATCTGCATAACTTGAGCATATGATGTTCATTTGAGCCCGTTCAAGTTGTTTTGGGTTCGTATCGACGAGGCCTATGCACATGTCTATTTTGAAGTCGTTCTGAGAAATTTAATTTTTAGGCCTTTCTAAGCCCCATCAAGCTCCTAGATCCGATTCTGGATCACACCTCCCCACTAAAGAACCTTTTGGTCCAAAAAAGGTTAAAAAAATGGACCTTACTAGTTACATACTCATAAGAAGAAAAACAAAACACTATGTTGTTCAAAATGATGTTAGAACAAGTCATCATTTCAACATGTGTGATTACAATAATGGAAGCAAAATACAATGAAGATGTGACATCCACTTCTAGAAAAACCAAGTGGTTGGTTTCTTTTCTTCATGGTGTTCCTCTTGCTTCATTGGTAATGCCTCTTCCTTGTTCCTTCATTAGGACATGTGCCATCCTTTTGTTCTTCTTCGGACGAAGCTCTGGATTAAGCTTCCAACAATTAGCCTTTTGATGTCCACCCCTGTTGCAATAAGTGCATTGAGCTTTGGCATCTAGACTTGTTTTCCCTTCTCTTTATTCCGTTGTGGAGTTAAGTCTTTATGTCGTGTTTCCTTCTTGGTCGACATAAACTTCCTGTACAAATATTGTCTCTTCCAACACTTGGCAACACAATGCTTGGGTGAATGACAAAAATTACATAGATACATATTCCACAAGTTTTGGAATACATGATTATGTTTTTTATAATAAAAAAGATAATTGGTAAAAACATGGTCATTATACCTTCCATGTTTATCTTCAATTTCCTTTGGAGATGAATTGCATTCACTACCACAATCAAGGAGTGATATGCCATCACCTTTCATGAAGCGTTCCTACAATGAGTTAAGCTAGCCATTTGAAGCATTACTTGCTTTCGAAGTTTTGGAACCCATCTTGGAGGATGCTCCAATATCCACTTCGCCATATCCCAATCCTAAATATCGAGGCCTTTCCACAACCTCAATGGGATTAATGATACCTTGGCCTTCAATTCCAAGGCCCTTTCCTTCATAACCCATACTGGTTGGCAATTTCAAACCTATACCTCTTGTATGTTTTTCAAATGCACCAAAACCATCCTGATGGGAACAAGGAGAAATTAATGATTGACCTTCACTGCATACCTCAGAGATATTTTCTGAAACATATGTAGAAGGCACTTCCTTCAATCCTTCTTTTCCTTTGTTGTTCTTTGAAGATTACACTTTAGCCAATCTCTTTCATTCCAAGTAATCTTCATACAACACTTTCACCATCTCGGACATGGAAAAAACCGAATTTCGGAAATCCTTCTCATCTTGAGAAAGTACCTCCTTAGATGCTATTTTCTCAACTAATATGATCTCTTCCCTGGTTAACATGCAAAACTCAAATCGAAACGTCAACTAGCTCAGATACCACTTGATCCGAAAAGATCTTTTACACGACAGTGGTTGAGTTATTATGCATATGTTAAATTACCATTTAGGAGGCTTAAAGAAAGAAGAAGAATTATGAAGGAAATATGACATCCATATACAAATATACAGATCCTAAATGAAGCATAAACAACAACAAACCATAACACCAATGTGATAACGGAGTTCAACAATCTCGCCTATGTCTCCGAGCCTTCTCTCAGTGGGCTTGCTTATTTATGTTCGAATCTTTAAATGTACATCATGAAAGTGCCTATGGATTACAACAATAAGTTGGTCGTGTTCTACTTGTTCTCATGAACCATCAAAACTGACGGCACCCAAATCGGATGAACGAAGCTCCCAAAAATGGCCCTTAAAGGTACGCTATTCAATAGCTTCCCTGCATGACAATGGATTTGGCTCAACAATTCAGCAGCATAAACCTATTCCAAACCTCCTCCCATGGCCTCAAAAAGGCATGGTTTATATATATCTGAAGTTGGTAACCATATCTCAATTTCCTCCGAAGATCTGGCCTCAAAAAGGGCCCAATATCCCCCAAAAAGGGCCAAAAATCTCCAAAAATAGGCCTAAAATCCATAAAAATACACTATTATATAGTTCACAAACTCACATTTGCACAAATAATGGGATAAGCACCCTTACCCTGGGTGCATGCTCCTAAAACAAGGTCACATGGTTTCATATGGCCGAGCGCCAGCCCCCTAGAGGTTGCACACTGGCCCTAACCCCGCAAGCATCGGTCATATGTCAAAAATGCATAGGACCGAGTCTCGAACTAGGTGCTTGGCCTCCGGTCTTACCCCCGAGTCATATGGTAGGTTGGCGTCAGTGGTTAATGGTATCCCATGGCCCCCATGCCCATGGCCTATCTGGAGAGAGGAGCATCGGTGTAAGGTTATATGGGTAGCCAATGTAACCGCGGGTTGGGGCTAGGCCCCAACCCTTTCCGCCTCCACTCACACCTTTGTTCATAATTAAATAAATAAACCACTCTTTACATAATAAGTGACACCCACAGGCGGACTGGATAGCCCATCCCTACCAAATATTAGCCCATTGGAGAGGTCTTGGGGTCGATACCCAGTCACACCATTTTTTTATAAAACATACAGCAACCAACGAGTGCCATGTGGCAGCCCACGTCTGGGCCACGTGGCACCGTTCCATATGCCAACTAAATGCCATGTGTTAGTTGCTAATTGGTCCACTATTGGCCACATGTCTGCCCTGTCATCTTACTTGCCTAGTCATCGTCTGCCTCTTGTCGTCATACATGCATGCCACATGTCGATGTACGGGTGTGCCACGTATCCCCCTTGCAGTGGTGACACGTGTTACTTTCGGATTGGTCCACTTGTCCTCTCCACGTCAGCATCCGTACGCATATTCAGCCTACCAAGTGTCACCTCCAGAAGATTCCAATTGTTCCTTCCACGTCATTTGTATAGCCTGTACAATCAACTGCCACGTGGCACTGTACGAATTGTACAGTCATCATTGTTTTTGCCTGTTTGGCAAAAAAAATGATCACCATAAATTGAGCATACAATGTTCGTTTGATCCCGTTCAAGTTTTGTTGGGTTTGTATCAACGAGGCCTTTGCACACCTCTGTTTTAAAGCCATTCTAAGAACTTTGATTTTTAGGCCTTTCTGAGCCCCATCAAACTCCTAGATCTGATTCTAGATCAGGAATAATTTTTAATTCGCAAGGGGTTTTCTCAAAGGAAGAAATAAGTTTCCAAATATCTCATTTTCCTATTCTTTTGGCAAAAATAGCTTATCATAAATTGTAGGCTTGCACAATTTGGGTTGTTTCAATCAATCAAACAGGTGGTTTAATTAGACAATTGATAAAAAAAAAAGACCCTTTCTATGTTAGGAACCCTTTTTCGGACGATTTCAATCCCCTTGGTCCATGGTCCTTCATGGAAGGTTTGTGAATATTACATACATCTCTTTTGTGTGTATAAAATCTCAATATCATCCTCAAATTGTTCTCTAAATATAATTTCAGAAGCAAATTTTCCTAGGAAGATGAAAGTTGATAACAACATTAAGGTAGTTACATACTCTAGCATTGGGCATATGGAAGGAATTTTTACGTCATTCATCCAAAGTTATTGATTTAATGTGTGGTCCTTCGTAAGGATTTCAATTTGAACAAGATTTCAGTGGAAACTTCTTATTGTAATATTCAAGGGAATGGCCATTACAAGAGGGACAAAGATAGGCCAGAAAAGAGAAAGATTGTTGGACTGAATTCGACCTACTATTTGTTCGTATTTCACTTTTTAGTGTTGGGTCTAGAGTTAAATAGATTTCACGATTTCACTACTTTCTTGAATACAACTTCTTGGGCATATCTTAACATGGCCTTTGATGGTTCTACTAAATATGATAATCTTGAGTACTCATTTAATGTTTTAGACCAGACACTTCTTGGTGACAAAATATTGAAATTACTATAAAGTGCATGCTACCTTCCACACCCAGTTACATATTCCTCTCTAGAATTCATATTAGCAGTAACCTTATTTGCATCCAAATCGAGGCCTTTCAAGGGTCAAATTCAATAGAGCTTGCATCAGTTTTGGGGAATGGTTTCCTATACAATGATATCAATCCTCAATGGATTGGTGATAACTATAAATAGGTTTCGTAGTTACAATAGTATTATAGGACTACATGGAGTTGTGGAATTTGAATTATGGATGATCACCTCACTTAAGGGCAGGTAAAATTTTGTCGCTGGTTATTTCACTATGTTTTGAAGGCCAAAATAATATTTCCTTGGTGATATGGAATTATCAATAGAAAATCAAGTATGTAAATCCAAGTATTTCAAAGGCCAAAATATTTTGACTATTCCATACTCAATGGATCTTAAATCTTATATGAAATATGTTGTTTACCTATTACATAAAGTTGGGAATTTTTCCAACACAACAAGTTTGAAGAGGTTGTTGAAAGCTACAGGTGATGCATTTAAATTATTACTATGCTTTAGATATAGCTTGGATGGAACTAGATTCTCTAGTTGATCTTACAATTAAATCATATGAGACTTGTGACAACAAGTTTTATGGATCCAAGGCTACCTTTGAATCATTCATTGGAATTTTTATGAAATGGTAGTAGCTCAAATCAAACATTTTAGTGATAATTTATAAAACTTTGTAGAATAATATTCCTTTGGATAACAAGTACAAATCAAAATATGTTATTGTTGCTCATATTCATGCAATAAACTAATACAATTCATGGGACATCAAAGGCCCTCAGATAGGTTCCTTCAATATGCTAAATGATGCAAGATTCCCTCTCTACTACACAATTATAGCATTCATGTAGCGAACTGTCATCTTCAGAATGAATGTAGACATATTTGTTTTGTTAGGAATGATGTTTTTAGGATTTCATGTTGTTTAAACGAACCCAATAACCATCAACTAAGGAAAATATATTTGGTCAAAGATATAGTCAACGCCTTTTCCTTCATATACAGAGCAAACATTGGTTTGACCATATTTTTCAAAATATGGATCAAAGGGATGTAAAATTGGGTAGGGGGATGCACTAAGGTAATATGAATTAACACACCAAATTTCAAGTCAAACCAATTCACAACTTTCGAGAAATGAGCCACCATCACCTAAAACCATTTTGTATTTTTCTCGAAATCCGAGAACTTTGTTTTTCTCCAATTTTGTATGCTTAAGAATCATGATACGAGTAACATCCTCACCCAAAATTTAGCTCAACCCAGTTGGTGAATTTAGAGAAAAAGGATAAAATACAACTTCATAATTCTAGTAGCAACACAAAATTCTTGTAGCGCTTCATTGATTTGCATACTTGTGCTTTCGTGATGTTTGGATGATAAGGTTTATCCATGATGCTTGAAGTTAATTTTCTTAGAGATTCCTTAAAGGTTTCAAGTGTTAAGTTTCAGAAGTAGATTGAATATCTAGAGGTTAATTTCTTAAATAGTTAGGAAATTGTATAAGAAGTCTAGAATGTTTAAATTACAAAATCGAATACTCGAAGATAAACTCAAAAGGTTCCAGCCAAGGAAGTCCAAATTGAACATTTTCATTCATTAATACTCACAGACATGACTCATATTTTTCACTAAGACATCAAGAAATTTTGAAGTGTCAAAACTTTGTATCTGCAACTGACAGGTGTTTTCGTTTGCATGAGGACATATGCAAATGCTCAGGTGTGGGGGAGATTTAGGCTCTTAATTTTGATTTGTTTTGTGACATCTATAGCCCCTTATTTTAACCATATCCATCACTATTTCTTCATTCTATCATCCTTATTAATCTGGTATTTTCCATTTTTCCACAATTGCACTATTATGGGTCCATGAGGTAAAATGCATTCCTAATACTTTTAAATTCCTTGTTTCGGTGAATAAAATGAATTTGAATTGTTTTTACTTTATGACGTTGCTAGAATTTGTTCTTGTAGCATCATGACAGGATCCGGTAGCAACCTTGATGGTTATGATACTTTATATCTTCAAGGGACAAATTGAGCACCTGAGTTTTGTTTGGATATGCACCTATATGGTTCTCTATTTTCCATATTAGCCTGAATCTCATCAGGGAAACCTCCAACTCATGATCGAATTTCTAGTCAAACATATGCCCAATAGAGCTCCGAACCAAGAATGAGATTGAATCAAGCTATGAGAATGTTACACAGTCTGATGTTTAAAAAACCAATTTTCATATCATGTGAGTGGTTCATGGTGGCAACTCCAATTTTATCACTTCCATGAAATTGAAGGGTTCCTACATGAAATAATAGTCAAAATGTGACCCATGTTCATTGATATTTATATACCCTATGTGAAAATGAATGGGCACGCTAAAAAAATCCACTATGATTTGGGGAAGATCCAATTGAACAGTTGTAACAACTCAACACTCTTATTTGATTGCATTTCAGCTTCACAAGATTGCAAATGTAACTATGTTCTTTTATTCATATTTTGGAAGGCGAATTGTAAGAGATTCAATGCTATCCCCAATATAAATTTTTTGTTTTGTTTTGTAAATGTATAAATGAATAGAAACTGTCATATTTTGAAGCAAAGTTGGAATACCCTAGGTTCAAGTTATCTAACCAACAAAACCCTTCAAATGCCATCCCTTTCGGCATCACCTGCATGCAAGTGAAGTCTCACCCTAGGTATCTACAGGTACTGCAGGAACCAAGTTTCTGGAGGTATGAGGGGATGTGAGCTCATCAACATGTTCATTGATATTTATATATCATGTGTGCAATATTTTGTGTCTCTTATCCCTTGATTAATCGGTAAACTCAATTATACAACACCATTATAACACAGATTGCGACAAAACCCATTCACTGGAACATTCATAATTATTGTGCATCACTCATAAAAAAAATAGAGCATGATCTAATCATGCATAAAAAGAACATCCATGAACAATCACATAAAAATACACATTAAGACATAGAAGTTAATGCAGTTCACCCAATCCTTGGGATACATCCACAATGGTTTACTTCTTTATTATTCTTCATGCAATCATCTCAAGCTTGTGCATTGTGCTACAATAGATACATCATGATGGCATTCCCCATCTTGTCTAGCCGCTCTGCAGTGCAAGCCTCTCTCTACAAAATCTCCCCTAAACCCTCATATATAGACTATCTCTCATTTTCATCCTATTATCTTAGCAACAACAACCTATTCTTCCCAACCCATTACATATTTATTCACAGAGTTTAAGGCTCAAAACCCTACTAGCTTATCCCAAAACCCTATGACAACTAATTATGACTCATTACAACTCATGCAAACACAATTTGTGTGTGATTTTCCTTCTTTCACTCCTACATGTTTCTTTTCCTTCCTTTTCCCCTGCATGCTACTTTTCCTTCTTTATTTCCTTGCTTTATTTTCTTTCTTTATTTCCTTGTGCACCACCAAATGTGCTTTTACTGTGCACTTTGTTCTTGAATGCACATTTCCTATACACTTCAATCATGGATGTTCCTTTACTATGCATCTCCTAAACCCTTAGGATACTTCTCAAAATTACATCCAAAATGCATGTCCAACATGCCCCCAACACTCACCTATGGCTCGTCCCGATCCACTGAGGCCTGTTGTGTCACTCCCTTCCATAACTCCATAAATGTTTGTAATGTCTATCTCATTGTAGTGGCTTCTTTATTTGCCTTAGCCTCCATCTCCAAGATTTATTCTACGGCATGTGCCGTTAGCATCGCAAGATTCTTCTCGCAGTCTTTCTCGCCTTGCTTCACCATGCTCTGTGTTGCTACTAATCCCCCTATTATCTTGAGTGCTTCATCTTGTAGAGGTTCCAATCATTGTGTGATAGTCTTCTTCTTTTCCCTCATCTACTCTATCTCACTGTATAGTTGTATGTTCGCAAGGATGGTGGTCATGCATTTCATTGGTGGCAGAGTGTTTATGATTTCATTGAATTTATGTGCCTTCTCCTACGCACTTACTCTCATTGTAAATTTATTTTTTCCTATTTCTACTTCATTTTTTTTTTCTTTTTTTTTTCACTTTTTCTTCCTTTTCCTTTTTCTACTTTTTTCTTTCATTTTTCTTTTTATTTTTCCTACTTTAATACACTAATATAATACAAAGGTTCTTATGCAATTTAGCCTAGTGTGCGGGAGGTCAATCTTCCCTATAAATTTTCAACCGACTTCCATTCACCATTCCTCCCAAGACTTCATGATTCAATGTTTCCAACTGCACAACCCTTGCCTTTGTCACATACTTAATTATGTATGGTCCCAACCAATGCATTCAAAAATTTCCTGGATGCTGCATAAACTTGTTTTCGTATAGTAATACTAAGTCCCCCACTTGAAACTTTTTATGTTTAGTATGTCTATCATGCCATGCCTTTTCTCTTGCCTTCTTAACTTGCTGATGGAAACCTACGACAAATCAGCCTTCCTCAAGCTGTAACAATTGTGAAAATCTCTCCTCTATTGTGATAGAGTCCAAAAGATCAATAATCACTTCAATGTGTAGGTTAGGGACAATAAAATCCATATTCATTACTAGTTCTTTCTCATAGACCAACCTAAAATGTGTTTTTCCATTCAAAATTTTACTTGTAGTCCTATAATCCCATAATACTACAATGATCCTCAAGTCCCAATCATTCCTTCCTACATTGCAGATATTTGTTAGAACATTCTCTATAATTTAATTAAAATCTTCTACTATCCCATTGGCCTTAGGGTGATATGGAGTACTCCTCTAATGATGAATTTGAAATTCCTCAGTCAATGTTGCAATCGTCATATTCAGGAAGTGTGTCCCTTGATCACTCAATAGACTGTGTGGGCATCCAAATCATGTAACTACATTCTAAAATAGAAATCGTGCAGCAGTATCTGTAGTGCAGTCTATGACTAGTGTTGATTTTCCCCATCTGGTCAAATATTTTGTTGTAGTGATTATATATCTAGCTCTTGATCTTCTCGTTGGTGGGTTGATCGGTCCAACAAAGTCTATTTCCCATTTATCAAATACCTCTAGCGTAACTTGTGGGTGCAAAGGAATATCATCCCTTCTTGATGGATTTCCCACCCTTTGACAAACATCACATGCCTGACAGTATTCTTTAGCATCCTTGTGAAGTGTGGGCCACTACAGCCCTGGGCACAAAATATTTTGTGTGGTTTCTTTACCTATGTAGTGTCCTCTTGCAATTCCCTCATGCACTTTTGAGAGTATCATTGGCCTTTCATGATCTAACACACATCGTCTTAATATCCCATCTGCACCTAACTTGTATAAGTTCCTTGCAAATAAGCTGGTAATCCACTAATTTAACCACTATTTTTTTCTTTTGTGCAACTGTCATGTCTGATGGGTTCATTCCTATACTTAAAAACTACACAATGTCTATGAAGTAGTCGTCCACCATTTTAACTGCAAATAACTACACATCTAGCAAGATATCATATATATTCCCTACATCTTCTCCTGATAGTATGCATGATAAGTGATCTGGTCCTACATTCAACTTCCCTAGTTTCACAACAACCTCAAAATCATATTCCTGGAACAACATCAACCATCTGCATATTCTTCACCTCAACATTGGCTTGTTGATTAAGTATCTTAGTGCAGAATGGTTTGTATACATCTTAAAATGAGAACCCAACAAATAATGTCTAAACTTTTGCAGTGCATATACCATTGCTAATCCCTTCTCGTTTTGTGGTAGTGTAATTATTCTCTATTTTTGACAACTTCCTTCTTTCAAATATAATTGGATGGTCTATGTCTCCTTCTCCTGGATGAGATAATAATGTGCCTGAATCTATGGATGATGCATCTACATGAACATGAAATTCCTTTCCCCGATATGGAAATATCAAAATTGGAGTGGTCACTAATTTCTGCTCCAATGTATCCAAACTTTTATGACAATCCTCATTCCACTAGAAATTAGCTTCTTTCTTCAACAACTTCTCCATAGGTGTTGTAATATGTGCATCACGCTTAATAAACTTCCTATAGATAATAGTATCATGTATGACCTAGGGGTTCTCTCAATTTTCTGATTGATGTGGATGGTTGTAAATCCAAAATAACTACAACCTTGGCAAGATCAATTAATAAGCCCTACTTACATACCACATGGACCAACAGAATTCCAAAAGGCGCACAGAAAATACGTTTATTCAAATTCAGTGAAATATGACATTATCTACACCTATCTAACATTAACCTGAGTACTTCTATGTGACCTTTCAATAGACTAAATAGATTCCAATCATCTAAGTAAACTTGAAGGAACTTATGAATAAATTCCTTAAAATATGCGACAACTACTCTTGAAAAACCTGCAGGTGCATCCTTCATCCCAAAAGGCATTACTATGTACTAATAGCTTCCCCACTCTATTGTAAAGGTAATATTGTGTCTGTCTTCATGTGAAATCTTAATTTGGTGATATCCTGAAAATCCATTTGTGAAAGAATAAGCCTCCTGCCCTCCTACATTCTCTAGTACTTCATCTATAAACAGTGTTGGAAATGGATCATGCAGACATGCATCATTTAGATTCCTTAGGTCTACACAATTCTTGATTCCCCTTATTTTATTATCTTGCACTACCATTGGAATTATCCATTCTGATTCCACGACTGGTTCAATGATTCCATCTTCTAACATTCAGTCTATCTCTGCCTTTACCTTTTATTTATATTTTGGATTTAGTCTGTAAGGTATATGTCTTACTGGATTAGCACCTGGTTGCAAAGGGATCTTCATTTCTCCTAAATCCCTATCTATCTCCTTCATTTCTGATAATGTAGTTGGGAATAGATTGTGATACTCATGCAGTAAATCTGCAATCTTATCCACAATTTCAACATTCCAGTAATCACCTATCTGCGCAAACTTTGGATTTTCTTTTGTCCCAATATTTACCTTATATGTATTTAATGGCTATGCATACAAAACATATTCAAGCTCTGGTCCTTCTACTGCACGCCCCCCCTTAGTTTCAGGTACTTTTTTATTCCTTGGATCTTCCTTGTCTTGTTCTTCTTTAGCAACATTATAACATTCCACTTATTCATTAACAATCATAGAAATTTTGTGTGTACTACACATAGGTACTACCTCCATTGGCCCTTCTTCTAAAAATTTCTTGGTTCTTATGGCCTCCAAAGCTGCATCTAATAATGGATATTCATGTTCAAATGTAAATGTTAACTTAAACCTTTGAATTAGTTGGTCCCAATTCGTTGTTTCTTTGCACATTTCCAGTTCTAGGTACTAGTTCTTAGGAATTGTATCCAATGTATGTATAAACGTATGCATCCATTCCTTCTTCGGTATCGATCTACATATGTTTCTGCACTGCTCAACATGATATGTTGGATCACATACCCCTATATACTTAGGTGCAATGTACTCCACCTTGGTATCAAATCTAACTTGCATCAATATTCTACATTGTTGTCAGTCCCATATTCCTTCTTTGTGTGCAACCCACCATCTGGCTGAAGTGGCCTTCAAGACAACATCTAATGTCAATAGTATTTTTTTTTTGGATATCTTCAATTCAAACTCCTATTGAAATATTATGTGTCATTAAAACCATCATATTTGGGTGGGTCACATATCTCAGTTCCAATCCAGCACGACGATCGAGTAATGTGGTAACATCGTCTCGTGGATACTCCGTACATCCTCTGTTGCCAATGTTCCAGAAATTCCTCTGAGTCTAATGCACATAAAATAATGCTTCTCCGACTCATTGCACAATCTGCAGTGGGGTTAAATTATTCATCCATTCTCTCATTCATACTATACAAGTTGTCAATTTTGTTTCATCTCGCTAGTTTGATATACCTCTTTCCTTATGTCAAATCCAATGGCATGGTAAATTTTAAGTCTCCTACCTCAAATATCATTTCCCTCCCCTTCAGATTAATAATTTCCTAATTGTTAAAGGCCCACTCTAACCTCATTAGTGTTGGATATAGCTGACTATCATCCATGATTTCGATGACTTTGAAGTCTGCTATACTGCACACCCCATCTATATTCATAGGTATTTTTGTCAATCAACCAAATGGTGTTGTACAAATGGCTTAGGTTGATGGACAATTGGTTTTGGTTGTTGGTTTTCATTGATGTCAACCCTTGGAGAGTGATATTTTAGATTGATGTCAACCCTTAGAGATTGATTTCAACCCTTGGAGAAGTCCGGTAGTGAATTCTGGTAGCACAAAGATATGGGTAAGGGACCTGATTTTTTTTGAGGTTTAAAGGCATGAAGATTAGTGAATATGTAGGCAATATTATTCTAAATGGATAGTACATGTCATGTCATTTCTGGTGATATGTAGAACGTCACATAACTCCTCACGATTAGTGATTTATGGCCTTGTGAATTTGGAGAACCCTCATGAGTTATCTAGAAGCCCCTAGAAGGTAAAAGAAGTCAAATTATTCTAAAAGATCCTAGAAGAAGTTGACTAGTCAAAGTGGGTGAAACTAGGAGTTAATCATGGGTTAAGTTGTTTCAATAACAAAATAATTAAAAATAATTTAGTTGCAACTAGAAGTGGAGAGTTTAATATTTGTGGATAAAGTGGTTGTAAGTGGACAAGTGGTTAGAAGTGGCTTATCCCTAAACAAGGAAGTTGGGTAAAGTTAGTTACAAGGTAACCCCTTAAGGAAGCTACTTGGAGAGTATAAATAAGAGAGAAAGGGTCTCATATCAGAAACTAATGAGCACATTGAATATATATCATTTGTGAAATTTTTTATTGGAGGTACTCATTGATACATCTGAAGTTATGTAATTCTGAGGTAGTAAAGGAGGGTTGACGACGAAAGTTTCAGAGTTGCAAAATTACTGGAAAAAAAAACCCTATTTTTTTAGGTGTATGCAGGCTGCAGTGGATGAAGTCGCGTACAAACATGGGATGAAGAAGAAGAGGTCATGTATAGTTGGGAAAATCCATGAAATCTTGAGTTGCTGAGAGTGTCATGTTCTCAGAGTCTGAAAGTAAGTTCCCAGGAAGGTCTACAGTGATCAGGTATAGCATATCTATCTACAGGTTCAAAACGTATGTCATATTCGTATGTGTAGTTGGATATTTTTGTCTCCATGAGATATGGTTAAGGGAGATTGAGGATTTTACCTGGAGAGGTTGTATGGAACTTATTGTATGAGATAGATCTACATATACACATCACTGGTATGTTTGGTATTCATTATTGTTACATCTTGTTGGGGTGAGTGTTGAGGCATATCTTGTATTCTGTGGTACATGGTTGAGGATTTTTGGTTTTTATGTGTTGGTGAAGTTATAAGTTATTTTGAGGTTGCATATCGGTGAGATTTTGATGTGTAGTCCATGTGAGGGTTTATTATACATGATTATGATTGTATGCACATGTATGGCACATGACTAGAGAGACATAGATGCACATGGTTTGAATGATATTCTTGTGATATTGAGTATGAGATCTATGTTATCAGATCTGATCTATTGAGGAATATTATTGGTACATGTTTAGAGGCACTTACTAGTAGTGTTGGTGACACATGAATTGTACATGTTTGGTGCATGGTTAGAGGCACTTGCTAGTAGTATTTTTGACACATGCTATATGGATTATGTGTCATAGATATATTCTTATATTATTAAAAGCACACCTTAGTATTGGTGATGGTTATGAGGTATTTTAATGTGCATAGTTGATGCACTTGTGATGGTACAGGTTGTGTGAGTGATTGATGTACATGGTTGATAGTACAAGTTGATTAATATAGGTTGATTGGTACAAGTTGCGATAGGTTGTAGGTTTATGTGATAGAGAAAACAAAGCGTCTAAGTTTTAGAAAGGTGAAAATTTTAGTTTTATGAAGGTGTACACAGGCTGCAGTATAGACAGATCACGTACATATGTAGGATGCAATATATATAGGTCACGTACATACGCTAGATGCAACATATACAGGTCTCACACCTATTGGTATTTTTTGGTACAGGATAATTACTAGTACAGGTCAATTACATGTTATTGGTACAGGTTGGTTACAGGTTGTTGGCACAGATTGATACAGTGATATATCTCACAGTGATAGTGTGACAGTGGTTTCATCATTTATTTGACACTTATATTTCAGGGTGGGAGGACGGGGAAAGGAAAGGGGGTTTTAGCCTCCTTCTAGTTGGTGTCGGAGAATCAAGGAGTTGGAGATTCCTTGAGGTTGGATCCTGAGAACTAGGTGGTTGTAGCCACTTTTCAGTTGTAGTTGGATAACATAGGGGGTTATATCCTCCTTCCAATTGTAGCCAAAGAATTGAGGAGTTGGAGTTTCCCTCGGGTTGTAGCCTGAGAAACTAGGCGGTTGGAGCCTCCTTCTAGTTGGAGCTAGAGAATTGGAAGTTTGTGCTTCCTTTAATGTAATTATTAAAAAAATATAAGAACATAATTACATGGTTTTATCCTGCATTGGGTTTCCACATAAAATATTGGTGTATTGTGCATTGTGTGGATGTGTCTATCATTGGTTATTATGCATTGATGGATGTCAATGTTATATGATGCAATAACATATTAATGATGAACTGATGAACATTGTTGAATAAGTTAAAGGAAGACAAATTGTGGTTAAAAGGATTAATAGAATTGGTATAAATTGATCAATATTGATTCCTGCCTCCCCTGATAGTAACAATTGGTATAGAATTAGGTTCCTTCAGAAATCGGTTTTACCAATGGAAGGATATCATGGATCACACTAGAGTTGGGATACCACAATTTAATAGTGAGAAAATATGCACTCTAGGGAAAGAAAATACATACATACATACAAGGCAGGGTTCAATGTTTGTCAATCAGGTGGTGGATGGATCTGAAAGCACTAATACTCTTCCAATGAACAGAAATTATGGAAAGAGCTAAAGTAGAAAATAATTCAAGAGCCAATAACACTATTCAAATGTTGTAGATGAATCAATATTTACTAAAAGCATACACCATGAATCCACCAAGGAGATGTGGGACGAACTAAAAGTATCTATGAAGGAGATGAAAAGTTAAAGGAAGCCAGGCTTCAGATTTTTGGAATGAGTTGGAACTTATGAATGAATGAGAGATGAGAAACATGAGCATATTTTCTGTGCGTAAATTGAGATTAGTGGCGACATCAAAGGCTTGGAGATGGGGATAGAGTAATTTTGGTCGTTGTTGAAAATGGGAATTGGTATCTATCTTGTGAAGTTTGACTCAAATGGTCGCAGCCTAGAGAAAGAGGTGGATCACAGATGCAATAAGCATGGATGAGCTACTTGGGATACTCACAACTTATGAGATGAGGATGGATCAAGACAATCTGGTTACAATGGAAGTTGGATTGAGAAAAGTCTAAGAGACAGAGTAAGAAGTATGACGAGATCGAAGTGGGTCCACAAGAAAAATCGAAAGTCAGGGAAATGTAGATCTGTGATGATTCAGAGGAAGATGAAAGAAATGGAAAACTTCGTAAGAAAAAGTTGCAAAGAACGAGGTAAACATAAAGGTGAGATTCCATTGAAATGTTTAATTGTGGTAAAATTGGTGATTTTGCAAAGAAGCGTCCTTATGCCAAAAGTTAAGATAGTGATGAAGAGGAAGAGCCCAAGAAAGAAAATTATGAGAGTTCCATTTTAGTCTTTAGAATACTCATATAGTAGTGATATAATCCAATGCAACTTGGAAAGGGTAGCATAAATGGATAATGCATCTAAACCCAATGTATTCAATCCAACTCCATTGATGGTATGAATCTACATCATGTGAATAAATTAACTTGATGTGACATGGTAGAAACTATCTAATTAGGTCATTATTGAATGGGTTGTAGGAATGAAGGGAGCCACCAATAATGAAAACAAACCCTGGGTGCCTTGTGGAAGTCTAGCGAGTGTGAATATATAGCTGATATTGACACTCATAGAATCTATCAATATGGAGTCAATGAGGTAAAGTTGTTGTAGATCACAAGGAATCCTTCCATATGACTGCGGGGTTCCAAGGTACTAGTTGGTTTCTAGATCACTCTCATAAATAATGAGTGGGTGTCAATAGGAAGAGATATATCGAAGGAGGGCCTTAATATATCCTTCATCAATTAACATGAAACTATAACCCAAAGAGTATGTGAAGAGATAAATCACCATAACATGAAACTATAACCCAGAGAGTATGTGAAGAGATAAATCACCAAGTACAACTAGCACAAGGATCGCTAACATGAAAGGTCAACAAGACTATATAATGATCAACTCAGGTTTTCCCTCCCTTGAACATATAGCATGACATTATGATGATTTGGTAGCATTGACTCAAGTGGACCAATGGTATAGTGCAAAAACACATGAGGCACTAAAACACTCTTCATAGTGACTGGAAGAGTAACCAGTCAGAGGAGTAGATGACTCATAATCATGGTACATATCCTAGGCAAGCTATATCCCAACTGTAAAACACTGACACAAATAAGTTCCATGTTCAAGGGTGACAACAACTAGCAGATTTCACTTAACTAAATACAAATATAGACTCCCCCCCCCCTTCGTTTTTTGTTTTTTATTTTTATTTTTCAGTGTCTTTTCATGTATTTATGAGTACAAAAAAGAGATAAAAGTATGCTCTCTAGTGTATTTTTCATGTTTTTATGAGTGCAAAAAAATAGATAAAAGAATGCTTGATATTGTGTTTTTCATGTTTTTACGAGCATGAAAAAGAGATAAAAGTGTGCTCGATAATGTCTTTTTCATTTTTTTACGAGCATAAAAAAGAGATAAAAAAGTGCTCATTTGGGGAAAACAAGTGGCTTCAATGGCATGCATCTATGTTCCAAGAACATGGAATAGGTCTATGCAAATCAAATGTAGAGAAGGTACTTGGCAAGTGATGTTCAATCATAACGATTTTCTCCACGGGTAAAGGTCACAAAATGGAGGAAATTTGATGCAAATGACAAGAGGTCAAGAGTGACTATAGTGGCAGTAAGTGGGATAAAAGTGAACAACAACATAGAAGTTTGCACTAGGACATAAGTAGAAATAAGCATATGCAACCGTAAAGAAACATAAATTATGATCAGATCCCCTTTAAGACATGGCCAGAAAAGGATTAAAACAGAAGAATGAGGTCTCAATTTCCAGTCATTGTGTGTTTAAATGTGGGTTCCTGGGCATATGGATGATTGCATCATGGGCCTCAAATGGAAAAAGAAGTGCTAACTAGGGTTCTCATGAAGGGTGGGTACTACCATGCAAGTTTCAATTTTCAATAAAGATAAAGTATAATTTTGCAACTTGGCGAGATCAAACCTAAGTCACAATGATAGAAAAAAATGTCAGTTAATAATGTAAAATCAGATTGCAAGGAAGAACCTATTGTTATATTCTAGTTTAGAACTCATACCTCATGGTTCGTTAGATGTCACCATAGAAAGTGCCAAACAAGATGTCACCAAGTCCTACAAAAATGATCCATAAATACTAGTCCCCGTGTTAAACTATGTAGTGAGATTTCATAAAAACAATATCAAAGCATGAATAAAAAATAATGAAAGGTTTTGTTCCAGTGCAAGTGTAAAAATGGCCATTTTGGATCCTGAAAAACCCAAAACTAGTCTATTTATGGACAAATAGGGCCCATTTTCACATTTTCCTTGTTGAAATTATCACCTCTCCAAACTTCTGACACATATTGCAAGAGATTCCAGTGACACAAATCCATTATGTTGGGGCTAGGTAGGAACATGATTGTGTGTTTTATTTTTGAATTTTATAATAACTTTTTTTGGGGGGTTGGACATAATGTACTAGCTATCTATTTTTATATATACATATGGTTTATTTCTTACTTATGGTTTCAAATGATGTGATAGGAAATCCATGTGTTTATGTACAAGCATGTTTGTGTTAATTCTTAATTTAATGTGACAAATGTCAACATATCTGGCAAACTAACGTATGTAACCTACTAGTCTCACCATGGGTGTGCCTATGATGAGGGACAAGGGGATCCTACTAAAATATTAAAACCAAGCACCAAACATGATAAGCATCGAACCAAATCAACCCACACACAAAAATAAAAATCACTCACATCACACACCTATGTACAATGCACTACGCATCTCGATGGTTTACACAAAGTAGAGCCCATTGATAGGCTTATACCAAGGATTCCTATAATAATTGATGAAATAATGGGTTGTTTTTAGCATCATATGGCACACCATGACAATTCCATGCCACATAGACTTGAATTTCCACATTCCTAAATCTTCATGATTCTAGTCATAAACTAGAACCAAGTCACTAACAGGGACTACATGAGGAAAAACACAATGAGCATTCGCATGAACCATAAAAAATCCTTGATGATATCCATAAAGACATGGAAAAATCATGAGATGATCATATCCAGTATGGTTTGAAGTGGACAATTTGGTGGAAATTTCTAGAAAATAAATATGAGACTCAAAATGGTCAAGACTTGGTGTTTCACTAGATGTACTAGAAAATGCCTCCTATCCTAAATTAATATTTTATTTTCCAACCATCAACCATTCCATTTTGAGAATAAATGATTATAAATTATGCATATATTCCCATGATTTATTGACCATAAACATGAATTCTAATATGGCCTCATCTGAAGGCATCTCAGTATCGAGGAAATCATGGGAACTAGAAGCATTGACAGTCCAAATGAGTGATGTGTACTAATCATATTTCATATTAGGATGGAGTTTCTAACTAGTGTCAGTGAATGTCGACTATATTTATTTATAGGAAACCTCAACCACACTAAGCAACATCCTATCCTGAAATGAATCTATTTCTGAAGGATTGGGCTATACCCAAGGATCTAATGAACCTTGTGATTCAATAGTTCCCAAAGAGATCATGAAAATGGGAGTTGTTTTGGGTGTATTAAATGGAAGAGAAAATTTCAATTTACTCATCAATGATTAAGCCTTGAACATTCTGACACCAACACTATCGTATGCACTCATATAACTGTTGATAAACAAAACATTTGTACCAATGTTAGTTCTGGAATTAGGTGTGCAATATGAAATTGATTGATAGTAACCACCTTCCCTTCATGGGGAAAGAGGAGGAACCTAAATACTTAGGACACTATATCCTTTATCACATAGAACCAACTACACCATAGAAAAATATTGTAATCTAATGGGTCGTCAACTAACTCAACCTCAATTAAGAAAGTTTTTCCACC